>OZ038505.1:25970684-25978184 GCA_964036315.1 Acanthosepion esculentum
AACAATACACGTACGTATGAACACTCACCACAACACACACACATAATTTCTCCACACAAACTCTATGTAACTGTCTATGTCTTTGTTTAACTTGTTATTAATATATATATTTGTTTACATATATATATCGGTCTTGTTTGTTTTGTTTGTCTTCTTTGGACTTAATTTAAGTCCATTCTCATGTAGCTGGACCGGCTAGCAGAAGATTTTAACCTTCTGATATTTCTTCACAACACACCCTACGGTCCGCTACAAGAGCGCTAATTCTGGTGAACTTGAGAAATCTAATTTCCTGAAAAAATGTTTTAAGAGAAAGAATTTATAAACTTCCTTCAAAAGTCGGACTAGCTGCTTGGTCAATCAATGCCGAATGCTTCCTTATAAGGAAACGGATGAAATTACCCTTCGAAGTGACAAGATCATGCAAGGTCTACTACTTTTGTTATGTTCAGAGGAGTTATGTCCCTTGCATGGAATTTTCTCTTCTTCTAGAAGATGGTGTACTGTAGTATTATGTAAAGACATCTTAAAAAGAAAGCCTTTTTTAAATTACATTATTCGGACTGTTATCCTCATTTCCATTGCCCGAATGTAAGTAATCATAATGCCTTATCTCGGAGACATAGACAGCCTTTTTTAAGTTAAGAAAAAATTTGTACATGTAATATTGCTGTTCTTTCAATACGTTTTTTCGTAATTATTTTCTGATATTAGAGAATTAATTTTTCTTCAATGCTATTTATTTACCAGACAAATAAGGTAGTTATCTGATGTTCTTACTGAATTCGCCTGTTCTTTACTCGGTCAAGCACTACGGTAGGTACCTTCACTGATTTGCTAAAAAAATTAGCATATCATGGTGTGTAAAATGTCCCAAACTTAATAAAAACAAAGTTTTATCGTCAAAATATTTGTTGTTATTAAGAAGAAAGACCAATAATTTTTTTTATCCTTTCTAGAAAGTTCGAAAAGTTGGTTAAAAATCTTGTTTTTCTTGCGCCAGTGGAGAAATCAAAGAGTAGTATAAGAAATTTGAGTGTTTTTTTTTTTGTTTGTTTTCTGCTTTTATTTTTTTTTTGCTTTTTTGTTTTGTAGTGAAAAGCCATTGACTTTGAAATTCTTGCAAAAATCAAATAATGGTCGGATTTTAAAGAAACTTTCAGTACATATGTATAAATGGATGAAAATTATTTTAGATATAATTTTTTTTAATCTTGATAATATTTTTTATATCTGTTACCACCCTACACATACACACACATACACACACACACACACACCCTACACACACACACACACACACACCCTACACACACATCCTACACACACCCTACACACACACATACACACACACCCTACACACACACCCTACACACACACCCTACACACACACCCTACACACACACCCTACACACACACATACACACACACCCTACACACACAAATACACACACACCCTACACACACACATACACACACACCCTACACACACACCCTACACACACACATACACACACACCCTACACATACACACACATACACACACACACACCCTACACACACACCCTACACACACACATACACACACACCCTACACACACACCACTTATCTAATTTTAAGACATTTCGAGAAATTATAATTTTGCCTGATTTAATGTTTATATTAGCTAAAATAAGAACTCATTGGAGGATTTAAATTGTTGGGGAAAGATTCCATTTATCATCGTTTATTGAATAAAAAACTGAGAGGGAAGACTGTCGCTTGTTCAAATAAATTGATGATATTTATTTAAACATAAGATAGACAAATTTTAACTGTAATTACTTATGAAATGAAAGCTAGAAAGTTCTCTTTTGATGCGGTTGTGTAAAGATGTTAAGAAATATCAGAAGGTTTGAATGATCAGAAGGCTTAAAATTGTGCGTGTTCAATGATCTTCCATCCACAACAATTAATAAATGACAAAAATAATGATTCGAAACATAACAATTGAATTTATTAAATATTTGATGTACATGCATGTGAACTGAAAGGTTGTGTCTCTTAGACTAGGTAATATTTGTATCTAAGCTCATAACGAATAAGTTGATTATTAAAATGCAGTTTAGAAGATTGAGTATGTTTTGAATTGTGTATTGTGCAAGTTGGATAAAAGATGCTGGAATTATACTTGCATGAATTGTTGTAAAGTTTTTTTACGTCTGACTGCATTAGTCAAGACGAGAGTTCTTTTAGAGTCACATTTTGGCAGCGGTGTTGAGACGCACGAATGAGTAAAGAAGAACGCAACGAAAAAGAGAGCGAGAATCACTCGTGTTTGGTTTTATAGAATGTTGTCTCACGTGACAGGATCAAACTGAATTGGCGCCTAAAATAGATCTGGCGCGTGGGGGTGATTTGATTGGTCGAAACTGACCAATCAGCAAGCTGGATTGAAGGTGATTAACCAATGAATGCTTGTTGATTACTTTGTAAGTGCGATTTTGGTAAAATCGTAACAGGAAGAGTGCATTTCCCAGCAGAGGGTAAACTGGCTGTCGTGGAGGATTCCACACTTTCACTGTAAATGAACATGAATAGTCTTTCAGTGAGGAAGAGAGAAAGTGGAGTTGAGAGACAAGATCAAAGCGAGTCCGCTGTTACTTTGCTGAGAAAGTCAGGACGACGAGGTGGACTCGTGTCTCTTTACTGCTGTCAGTCCTTTTACCGAGTTGAATGAATGTGTGTTTTGTTATGAGATCGTTTAGGCTCCAGAAGCCTGTGTTTATTTATTGGTGGGAGCTGATTTTATTAGCTATTTATTTTTATTAAATTGGAAATTTCAAATGTGTTTGAAACCCGGAAGCCTGCGCGGAGCCCTTGCTTGGTGTGCCTGTTTTGTCATTTGCTCCTTTGATTTGATACTGTTCACGTCCACTTACTCTACAAAACCATCATTTTTTTAATATAACAGAAACACCAGTTTTCGTTCTCCGTAAAACAAAAATGCAAGTCCTTTTTTGATTTGATACGGTCCACTTTCGTTTACTTTACAAATACCCACCAGATTGATAAGAGAAATTCAATAAGTAACATAATGTTTAAAGTGTTTGGGCCAAGTGGCCCTTTTTCCCGACTTAGCGGCGCGATGTTGCTGGCTTGTTTCAGCTGTCGTGCTACTCTGGGGTGATTTGTTACTTGTGTAGCGGACCGTGGTGTGAAGATGTGAAGAGATATCAGAAAAGGTTAAAATTTCCTGCTAGCCGGTCCAGCTACATCAGAATGTTGGGGTTTAATTAAGTCCAAAGAAGACAAAGAAAACAAACAAGACCGATATACATGGGTAAACAAATATATATTAATAACGAGTTACACAAAGACATGAACAGTTACGTAGTGTTTGTATGAAGAAATTATGTGTGTGTGTTGTAAGTGTTCGTACGTACGTGTATTGTTCTTAGCGCGTTCCCAGAATTTGGGAAACGCTGTATCTGTGAGAGGTCACGTATTGGAAAAGGGAGATTTTACCTCACCTCCAACGCGAGGTGGCGGCCCAAGGCCTGAGTCGAAAAAGAGAGAGATTTTACCTCATCTCCACGCGAGGTGGCGGCCCAAGGCCTGAGTCGAAAAAGAGAGAGATTTTACCTCATCTCCAACGCGAGGTGGCGGCCCAAGGCCTGAGTCGAAAAAGAGAGAGAGATTTTACCTCATCTCCAACGCGAGGTGGCGGCCTAAGGCCTGAGTCGAAAAAGAGAGAGATTTTGCCTCATCTTCACGCGAGGTGGCGGCCCAAGGTTGTTGGTTGTAACGATGATGCATGTCCATTGACAACATACGCTGGTTTGTTCCTATTCACTTCTATATTCTCTGTATTTTCCGTTGTGCAAAATGCTAAAGTATTTGTCTGTACCGGGTACGTGTTTGATATTTGAGGTGAACTGTGATGTATGTTCTAGTTGCCTTAATTCTCTAGAACATTTGTTTGTTGCTGTGAAATCTTTACTTTCCAATATGTCTTCATAATTCTTGATAGCAAGGTAGACAACTAAAAGAGTTCCCGAGAAAAGGTACTGTAGTTTCTCTGAGCAGGTGTTAATTTTGCCGAATAGAAAGAAATGGGTTGAGAAATATCCTTACTAATCTGTTGCAGCAATGATCCGACGGCAACTGCTGATGCATCCGTAAATAAGGATCAGCTTGACAATGTCACAAGTTCGTAAAATTGTAGTATGGTGAAATTGATTATAGTGTGCTTGGCACTTTCTATAGCTTGAAGTTGTTCTGAATTTAGGGAGATGTTCTTGTCTTTTTACTTTGATTAAAGTTGTAAATAGAGCGAGAATGTGTGAATATTGAAGTATTTGGTTCCTGTAAAAATACAACTTAATACATGCTAAAGAAAACATTCATTATCCTACATAAAACATTTATTTCTAGGATTTAGATCTACGAATCTTTTCATGACACTTTCTACACCTATCTTCTTTACAAGATCATTTTCTATTGACAAAATAGCCAAAGACTTTTAATCTGTCTTGTGTCATGGACGACCGCAAGTATGTTTTTATAAGCTTTAGTTTTGGAAGATCCCATTAGGGCGTCCTCGGCCTTGATGTCACCTCGGGTTACCAGTTCTTGGAGCCGGCTTTGCACTCAATAAATGATTAGACCGTCATCGATCAAGAAAGTCCATTGGAAAGGTTTGCGGCAGTTACAAAATAAATAAATGATCGGATAAATATATAAAATAAAAGTAAAACCTTTTCTCATCATTCAAAAAATAAAAATAACTATAAGAAAAAAAGCACCTATAAGAAATCAACTCTATTTCCAACCTAATGACATACCTACATACATACAATATTAAAACACGCCCAAACTTTATTTTCTAAGCAATAACAGACAATATTACAAACATAGCAAAAATATTCCACAATACACCACACACCGTTTAAATCAAAGTGTTTATTGGTTAGAAATTAAAATCGCCATGTGAAATATTTGACCAATCAGAGAAAATTAAAACCACTTTTTCTTTAGCCTACTTTTGGCAAACATTTCTTATAAGACCCATAGATTTCGACCTTCAGAAATCAGAGATGCGATGGTCTCCAAGCCGACGATGATTTATAGGGTTTTTTCTTACATCCCTCCCCGAAATATATGTCGGTGGCTTCAAACGACGAATCAGCAACAACAGCTCGGACAGTCAGTGAATCTTCGCTGACGGCCAATCGGCGATTGTAAATGAATCTTCTCCAACAACAACGACAGCGAAAAGTTTTTCGGTGACGATAAAAGTCTTTATTCAACCACAGCTTTGTTTGTTCTGTTTGGTTTGGTTTGTTTTACGGCATATCAACCTCGATGGGTTATTTAACGCCGACAAGATTTTTATTGCTGGTTTGGATTGCTTTGTTTTGTTTTACGGCATATCAATCTCGATGGGTTATTTAACGCCGACAATATTTTTATTGCTGGTTTGGATTGCTTTGTTTTGTTTTACGGCATATCAATCTCGATGAGTTATTTTATGTCGACAAGATTTTTATTGCTGGTAATTTTTCAAAAAGTATTTCTGGAAATATTTTTTTTTTTAAATGTATTACTGGAAATAATTTTTTTCAAAAAAAGTATTGCTGGCAATAATGTATTGCTGGTAATAATTTTTTACGAAAATGTATTGCTATTTTTTTCAAAAACACGTTTTGATCCCAGTTTGGGGGTTAACTATATGCCAATACCTGGGACCGTAACAGGTGCTACCACCCTGCGTCAGGGTGGACCTGGGAACACCAGCAATTAAAAGGTGCTTCCATGCTCCTCAAAACCTCCTGATCAGAGGCTTTGCTGTTGGATGTAGTTTATTGTCTTACCCAGGACGCGGATGTAGTTTTTCGTCCTACTCAGGACGCCTTTGTTCTGTGAACCAGCTATTTAAAAGTCATGTCTAAACCACAGCGATTCCTGTGAATCAAGTACCCAAAAACTTTAACTCAACTAAAGACTATTCTTAATACTTTTTAACGCTTTTGAATTCATTTATAAATATTTGTAAATACAAATGATTTATTTCACCGAAATACCAATGTTTGCTTTATTTTCATTTTATTATTGTTCGTAATTCGGTCGTTCGAATTTTTAATATAAAAAGATGAATGACTGAATTTCTTACAAATCTAATCTGATGACCTCGATCCCAAAAGGATAAAACATGATTCGATGAGATTAAATGTCACGTATAATTCCGTTAACTTAAATCCAGACATGAAATCAAGATTTAAAAAAAAGAGACTTAGATTCCTTTATGCTCAGCCCCAGCGCTCAACTAATCTCCTTGCATATTTAGAGCCCGTAAAGCGGAACGTGACCTGACATTGTAAATATATTGTTTCTCTATGTGTTTGTCGCTTATGGATACTCCGATTACGGACACCCCATGAATCAGAAAATGACTTTACACCGGCTGCGGAACTTTTGAAACCATTTCAATCACCAGGGTCTCTTGTCCTAACATTTTGTTCTCTCACCCCTGGTGAATGAGATTGATATAGGTGCGGAATTCAAAACAAATTTTGTCCAGTTGGCAGACAAAAAAAAAATGGGAGCGTAACTTAATACACAGCACGGGGCACCGACCGAGCCAGAGCCGACCAGTCAGTACCGCCTTTAGTGAGCAGCCGAAAGCGGCTGCGATAGATTTAAAAGAATTCCAAAGCTAAAGATTTAAAATATTTTGAAGGATATTCTTCAGGGAATGAGATTTTAAGATCCTAGACTAGGTTAGGATTTGTGTTTTACAATTTACCCTTTCAGCTCCAGAGGAAGTGAAAAAGAGAGTTTCAAAGAAAGTGTGGGATTCACGCTACCCACACCTTCATTGTGACGCACGCGCGACATTTTCACCCCTTCCTCTCACGTTCGGTCAGTCATAGTAGTAAACCGTCGTCTTAGCCGAGGATGAGGAAGAATTTATTTTTCGCGCGCTTTTGCGCTGACGTCACGGCAAATTTGGCGTTTCAAAATTAGTCGCCCCGTGGTCGCCCGACTATCGGCACGGGTCGGCTCACTTTCCTCTCGCCGGTGAACCCATAGATACTGGCAGAGAATTTTATTCGGCAAAACATTGCCTAGACCTCATGGCTCGTCTCGGTATCTTAATATATACGACACAGTCGTCACCTTCATGACAGATTTCTTCTCCCGAGGCTAACATCTTTATAGAGCCAGCTCAAATTCCAGGAACCTTCAAAAAAAAACTTCCAACCTGATGAACGAGCATTTTTCACATTCTTCGAACGCATACTCTCAGAACCTGTTACTTAAAAAAGAACTACATACACTCACAATCATAAACTCTCGCAGTGAGTATTTTTCCTTGCCGTATGTTACTATGCATTACAACTGACTTTCTGAACCTTTCTTCTCGAAGAACTCCTTCCCGCCATAGTCATCTTAGATTTGAATTTTGGCGCGGGATCTATTCTCATTCAACTACATTTCCAGTACATTTACTGAAG
>OZ038505.1:25996384-26056384 GCA_964036315.1 Acanthosepion esculentum
CGGGAATGGCTAAGTTACTGTTTAAAGCCTGAGTTGGGATAGTAGCCAGGAGAGGTGATCCTATCAAACATTTTTGATCCACTAGAATTATGACAATGTCATCAACAGATCCTGTTTCTCGAGTGAGAACTGCCATGTTTGCAGACAGCCATTTACCTGGATGGGGGCCCACTGATGTCGATGATGCTCCCACACCTGCACGATAAACAAAAACATCCGAAGAGATCTACAGTTTGCTAATAGTCATTGAATGCCCCCACTAAAGTGTCCTTGTGTCAAACAAAGTTATGTATATACTAGAGGAAGGTTATATAAGAGTAAATTGAACTTTTGTCATATATTTCTATCCATTTTCAGCTTGTATTTTTAGATGTGTTAAAATATTTGCTTCAAATCCATTTTACTTTTTTAAAAACATTCTGAATATTTTCTGCAATTTTATATTATTTTTTTTAAATGCATTTGCCGCAAGCAAGGTGATAAAACCACCAAAGCACAATGGGCTACTGCAAGTGAAAGAGAATGAAAAGATTTTAGAAACCTGATCCTAAGCAGGAGACAAGGGATAAACTCCCTACTCCTGTTCAAAATACCTAGGAGTGTGAACTGGACATCAAAAAACATGGGCTCTGTCAAAAGGAAGGATTTTTTTTTCTCCTCGTGCTCTGTATGACTTCAGCTGTTTTTAGAATTTTAGTAAAACCCAAATGTATGAAACTGGATTTTTTTTTCTCAAGAATTGGCAAGAAATGCTATATATCTTATTCCCTTGACATCTCCAAAGCGTTTGATAGAGTTTGGCATGCCGGCCTTCTTCGCAAGCTCCAGGGTTATGGCATCACAGGTCGATTGTTTGACCTAATACAATCATTCCTGTCAAACCGTGAATTGAAGGTCGTTCTCAATGGATTCATCTCCAGCTCCTATTCCACTAATGCAGGTGTTCCTCAAGGCTCCATCCAAGGCCCTACTCTGTTCCTCATATTCATAAACGACCTTCCTGACGCCATAAATTCCCAAATTGGCATCTATGCGGACACCACACTTTACTCCTGCCTCAAACACAAATCCAGTGATGCTGACAAAATTAACCTGGCATCTCGGATAGAAAAGGACCTCCAATCGGTTGTGAACTGGGGCAATAAATGGACGGCTAAATTTAACGCCTCTAAAACAAAAACTGCTCTCTATTAACCACCACAAGGATCCATCCCTGCATGCCATTAGAATGTCTGATGACCAACTTCTTGAGAGCTCCTCTCTACGGCTGCTCGGTCTCACGCTGTCCGCTGATCTGAGATGGAACAAATACATCGAGTCAATTGCATCATCCACCGCAAGGAAAGTTGGCTCCCTGTGCCGAGCCAGGAAATTTTTCTCCTCGGAATCTATCCTCCAAATCTATAAATCGACCATTCGCCCTTGCATGGAGTATTGCTGCCATATATGATCTGGAGCCCCTGCTGTTTGCCTCAGGGTTCATGATAAGATCCATAGACGGATATGCAATGTAATTGGCCCCGATCTGTCATCTCGTCTGCAGTCTCTCTCTCACAGACGCGACGTTGCCTCGCTCTGTCTTTTTTATAAATACTTTCATGGTAATTGCTCCGAGGAGCTGCTTTCACTGGTTCCTAGGCCTCATGAATTTAAACGTCCCACGAGGCTGGCATCCCGTTCCCACCCCTTCACCGTTGAAACTGTTAGATGTAGACGTCTCTTCTACTCCAATAGCTTCATGTCTCGCACATCTCGCCTGTGGAACTCCCTTCCTTATTCCTGGTTCCCTAACAAATACAATCTCCAACTATTTAAGTGTAACGTCAATCGACATCTCCAGCTGCCTTGATCTATCCTCTTCCCTTCTCCACATCCTTTCACCTTTCATTCCCATCTGCTCTTGCTCAAAATCTTCTGTAACCCCCTAGCCTTGATCGATCCACTATCTTTCTCCACATCCTCTTCTTTACCAATCCTATCTGCTCTTCCTCCAAACCTTCTGTAACCCCCTGCATACTAGTGGCTTCCAGCCTTGCTTGGGGTGATATGCTTAAAAAAAAAAGAAAAAAAAAGATTGTTTATTTACAAGAATAATTTTATATTTACAACTTTATAAAAACATGACAACCAACTACAAGTAAAGGGAATTTTTTTTTTTTAAATAAATGCATTTTCAGATATTTTTCATTTCCTTTTGTCATAAATTAAGTTAAAAAAAAATTTTTAGAATCTGGATTTATCCTTTTATTATATACATAATATATATATATATATATATATATATATATATATATATATATATATATATATATATATATATATATATATGGGCACATGGCCAGGTGGTTAGAACATTTGTTTTCTGACCATGAGACTCAGATTTGAATCTCACCATGGATGATTTGTCAGAAATCCTGATGTTATCGGTCTAGAGAGGGCGATCATAGCATGTGAAAACTATACCACCGGTTAACCCAAGACTTGTGAGTGAAATTGATTAGACAGTACCCTTGGGGGCCGTCAATAGCTGTGTTAGCACGAAGTCCCAAGTCATCGTGGCCGAGGGCTTGAGCATGCTGGCCTTGATCATGCTAGATAACATGCACTCTCCCAGAAACTGTAACTAAGGTCTGTCAGCATAGTTGCAGTATAGACCACAGGTTGATAGACAGGTATCCTCGAATACAAGTGGCTAGCTATCATTATATATATATATATATATATATATATATATATATATATATATATATATCGGATTGTTGCTGAATATATTAATCGCTTATGATCTGTGAAATCTTTACTTTCTGATATGTCTTGATAATTCTTGATAGCAAGGTAGATGGCGAAAAGTTCCCGAGAAAATGTACTGTAGTTTCTCTGAGCAGGTGTTAATTTTGGCGAATACAAAGAAATGGGTAGAGAAATATCCTTACTAATCTTTTGCAGCAATAATCCGACGGCAACTGCTGATGCATCCGTAATAAGGGTCAGCTTGACAATGTCACAAGTTCGTAAAATTATAGTATGGTGAAATTGAAAAAGAGAGAGATTTTACTTCATCTCCACGCAAGGTGGCGGCCCAAGGCCTGAGTCGAAAAAGAGAGAGATTTTACCTCACCTCCAACGCGAGGTGGCGGCCCAAGGCCTGAGTCGAAAAAGAGAGAGATTTTACCTCATCTCCACGCGAGGTGGCGGCCCAAGGTTGTTGGTTGTAACGATGATGCATGTCCATTGACAACATACGCTGGTTTGATCTTATTCACTTCTATATTTTCTGTATTTTCCGTTGTGCAAAATGCTAACGTATTTGTCTGTACCGGGTACGTGTTTGATATTTGAGGTGAACTGTGATGTATGTTCTAGTTGCCTTAATTCTCTAGAACATTTGTTTGTTGCTGTGAAATCTTTACTTTCCAATATGTCTTCATAATTCTTGATAGCAAGGTAGACAACTAAAAGAGTTTCCGAGAAAAGGTACTGTAGTTTCTCTGAGCAAGTGTTAATTTTGCCGAATAGAAAGAAATGGGTTGAGAAATATCCTTACTAATCTGTTGCAGCAATGCTCCGACGGCAACTGCTGATGCATCCGCAATAAGGGTCAGCTTGACAATGTCACAAGTTCGTAAAATTGTAGTATGGTGAAATTAATTATAGTGTGCTTGGCACTTTCTATAGCTTGAAGTTGTTCTGCATTTAGAGATATGTTCTTGTTTTTTTTTTTTTCAAATTTTTTTTGCTGGTAATTTTTTAAAATGTATTGCTGGTAATAATGCATTGCTGGTAATAATTTTGTACAAAGTATTTCTGGCATTAAAACCTATTTTTACACTTTCAAAGTGTTTTGACCCCAGTTTGGGGGTTAACTATTTACCCATAGCTGGGACCCTAACATGTGCTACCACCGCGGGTCAGGGTGGGCCTTGAGAACAGCAGCGATTAAGAGGTGGTTTAACACTTCTCAAAACCTCCTGATTAGAGGCCTTAATCTTGGACATAGTTTATCGTCTTACCCAGGGCATTATAATAATAATAATAATAATCAATATCTGAACTGGAAAATTTGCAACTTCTACGGGAAGGAAACTGAAAGAAACTGGTACGAACACCACCCAGACCAGAGATAGGACATGTTACAATTCTATGGGACTACACAATACACACTGACAGAACAATCAAAGCCAACCGCCCAGACATTGTTATTAAAGACCACAAACAAAAAAGTGCCTCCTTATTGATATGGCAGTCCCTGCAGACTGCAATGTATCTTTGAAGATATTAGAAAAGCTGTCAAAATACAAGGACCTTGAAATAGAAATCTCAAAAATGTGGAACACGGGAACATCAACAATCCCTGTTGTAGTTGGAGCCTTAGGATTGGTTGGAAAAGATTCCAGTAGACTAATTGAATGGATCCCTGGAAGTCCATGCCTCAAAGAGATACAAAAAATTATTCTGACAAGTACAGCCCACACTTTACAAAGGGCTTTATCTATGTAATATTTTTTTTTTTTACAGTGGAAAGCGTCATGATGCCATTTCTAACCTTAGGTCCCTGGGCGGGACCCGGAAAGAAATGTGTAAACGCCAGATATCAAAGGAAATAGAAATAATAATAATAAATATAAATGAATATAGATTTGGTTACGTTTGTTTTGTTTTACGGTATATCAACCTCAATGGGTTATTTAATGCCGATAAGAGTTTTATTGCTGTTTTTTTTTTTTAATGTACTGCTGGTAATAATTTTTCAAAATATGTATTGCTGGTATTAAAACCTATTTTTATACTTTCATAGTGTTTTGATTCCTTCTGGAGGGTTAACTATTTACCCATAGCTGGAACCCTGACAGGTGTTACCACCCCGAGTCTGGGTGGACTTGGGAACACGAGCAATTAAGAGTTGGTTCCACGCTTCTCAAAATCTCCTGATCAAATGCTTTGCTGTCGGATGTAGTTTATCATCTTATCCAGGACGTGTGGGTGTCGATAGATTGCTGATGGCATTTTTTTTAAATTTGAGTAACACCTTCTTTCGAAATTGTGTGTCCGAGAAAATTAAGTTTATTAACTCCAATGAGGCGAGGTTGATCCTTAGTCCATACTGTTTAAGTCTACTAAGCACTTGTCGTAAACGTCGGTTATGTTATTCTTTGTCTTTGGTAGCTATTAATAAGTGTCGTCCACGTAGGCGAAAACGAAGAGTGGCTCTCTTGAAACTTCATCTATGAATCTCTGGAATGTTTGAGCGGTATGGCATAGCCCAAACGGCATTGTAGTGAACTCAAACAGTTCAAAGGGAGTGCTTACTGCAGTCTTGTGAATATCCTCATCAGCGACAGGTATTTGGTAATATTGTAGAATTCTAATTCTACTTCATTTCAAATACTGAAACTCCCTTCATTACTCCCGCAAATTTGAGAAAAAGATTTTCGTGAGCCAGTGTGAAATTATTTTCTAACCAATGAAAAACGTGTATTCAAAAAGTTCACACCTCTATGAGAAATTAGATTTTGAATCCCCTTACGGATATAAAAATAGAAGCATACTACTTCTTAAGGATCAAAACAATTTCGGAGGCTTGTTTGATCTACACGTGCGTACACACGCACACAATGATGTGATGAGCCTCACAATAGAAGGAATTGACCAGCATCCGCCTACTAAGCCTTTGTCTACGAACTCACAAACACATTCGGCTGACCGTCATGAAGTAAGTCTGTCTACACATTTTACGCCGCACTAAGAATATTTAATTACTTTATAAAATAAACTTCACAGCATGAAAAATTGAATTTATTGCTATTTTTTATTTCTGTAAAGAATACAGAAATGATATTTCAACTGACGTTCTGCTTTTCCTTTTCCTTCAGTGATTAACCTTTTTATTTCATTTAAAAGATGTGATGCTGTTGTTAAATGTTTGGAGTCCCGACACTCGAATAGCAACAAAAACCTGGGTAGACGGCTTCCAACTCACGGATGTCTGCATAGTCACGACTTCTGTCTTTTTTGCAAGATTTATTGAAATTGTGATTCTTTAAAATTCTTGAAAATTGTTCCTGGAGTAGAATCACTCTGAAACAAAATTGAAACTTTCCATAAAACTAATCCATTAAATACTGCACTTTTTTTGTACTATGATATAAAAAGAATATATATAATATTATTTTTAACTATAATTTTACTTCTAAAAGGTACTGATTTGGGTCATTTAGTGTGCGGCCATAATACAACCATCACGATTGCTATATAGAAATCCTTAAATTCCTCTCGGAACAATAGTACCAGGGCCGGTGCGTACTACCTCTGAACACGGGGTTAGTCTGATTAGCAACCCCGGGCAGTGCTTTGTGACCCTCGTTATCTTATCAACATTTGATTTTTTTCTACCTACATTTATATACGTTACAAATTAAATGAGCAAAACTGACTATTAAAAGATGAAGAATTTTCGCAGATTTTGACGTCATTCTGGCGGGGTGGAGGGTCAAATCCCTGAATTTGTTTTGCTAATGCTAAGTCTCGAAAAAGCACGGAATATAAAATTAACTATTTTTTAACTCTAATGTTGAATATGTTAAAATTATTCAACTTTTTAACAAGAAAAATCTCAAGTTGATGTTAAAAATTGCCGTAAAACATAGTGGATTTATTTAAGATATTTATTATCTATTATGACATGTCTCTAATTTGTATTTCGATACATTGTATTTAATTTCAGTTTTTCTCGTTGAATTGTTCCCCTATATTGCATATTAGCCTAAAAGACGCCCTATCGGGCGACATTTAAGCTAACTCCTGCAAAGGGTACTTGATTGCGCATTTCATCACAATAGGCAGAGTAGCTAGCTAGCTATCTGTCACTGTCGACACTTGATCAGATCGCCAGAGAGTAAACACCGGCGATCCCGTTATTGAATTAAATAGATCACGTGAACATAGAGGAAACGCATATATTAGAGGTAGCGTGTGTCTAATTGATCGTTATTTCTCCTCTATCGTCTATTATGGTCCAGGTTAGGACCAAAGAACAACACGAACACAAGAATAGAAATAACAAAGATATATTACACGGAATAATAATACAAGATGTGGAAGGTGTTAGTATGACTGTCAGTCTGGTTTGGAGTTAACTACTATCGGCGCGACTCGATTCGTGTCTCTCTCTCTCTCTCTCTCTCTCTCTCTCTCTCTCTCTCTCTCTCTCTCTCTCTCTCTCTCTCTTGAGAGGCGTAGTATACATAGTGTTAGGAAGAGTTCATTCTGTAGTTATAGGTAAGGACCTCTCTCTTGAGAGGCGTAGTATACATAGTGTTAGGAAGAGTTCATTCTGTAGTTATAGGTAAGGACCTCTCTCTTGAGAGGCGTAGTATACATAGTGTTAGGAAGAGTTCATTCTGTAGTTATAGGTAAGGACCCATAACAAGGACCATTGTTATTTCTTTATGCTTCTTTATTTAATTAATTTCTTTTTTTACCGAAAGTGTTGATAGTTATATATCCTAGAAACATCCATAGCTGTTTTGCTTTCTTTATGTCGTGAACATTTTTATGGAATCGTATTTAACTTCAATTTCTCAGCTATTACCCGGTCTAAGCCTTATTGTAAAGATCCTTTCATACGGAATATTTTCATTCATATTTTTTTTCAAACAACTGGTGGGGGGTTAGTACGCAGTGGGGGGTACAGGTTGTGAAAGTGAGAGAAAAGACTGAGTATTGACGAAAGGACAACAGATGAACGTGCTCAAGAAGATAGAAGATGCCGTTTGACGTTGCATTTAATTTTTTGAAAATTGTAGTTATCAGTGAAACACGTAAATGGAAGGGAGTTCCACAGGCAGGAAGTAGGAGAAAAGAAACTGTTGGAGTAGAAGTGGCGGTTGTATGTAGTTTTTTCAACAGTAAAAGAGTGGGACCTAAATGCCAATCTAGTAGCACGCTTAAATCCATGTAGTCGGGGCACTATACATAGAGAGAGACAGAAAGAGAAAAGAGAGAGAACTTACTGGTCCACACTAATATATAGTTTTTAATTTTGAATCTGAATAGTTAATAAAAAATTATAATGTTCTTTGCTGGAGATATTTTCACACGTTTTTTTTTTTCTTTGGACAAAAGTTGGTAAATGTCAATCTCGTAGCACGCTTAAATTCGTGTAGTCGGGACACACCAGGGAGATAAGTTCGTCAGAGCAGTTGCCATGGAAATATTTGTAGAAAAGACAGAGGGAAGACACGTCGCGAGGGTGAGAAAGTGACTGAGGTCGAGATTCCAAGTCAGGATCGATTAAATTGCAGATCCTTCTTTGGATTTTGTCAAGAACCTAAATAGCAGGAACACCAGACCAGATATGGCAGCTTGTTTTGTTTTGTTTCTTTTAGTGTTATTTGGGGGGGGTCTTGTTTTTTGGGGGGTTTTTGTTTTGTTTTTTCCACATTAAATCGTGGCCTCTTTTTGTAACTTTTTCTTCATGTTTTTTTTTATAAACAAACTGGCTTATTTTTGGCAATTTTTTTTGTTTTTTTTTCAACATCAAATCGGAACCCCTTTTTTTAAAATATTTATTTACTTTTTTGGAAATGTCGACTGGCTTTATTTTTGCGCTTTCTTTTTCAAAGAAACCTCGTTAAAAACTTTCTAATTTTCCTTAGTTTTTCTCGCCATTTTAATTCTTTTTTTTATAAATAATTTTTATATTTTAATACAATTCCACCATTTTCTTTTCTTATTATCTCAATCATTTGTATAGATTTCGTGAGCAGACGAATCACCATTATCGGTATTACGATCTAGTTTGATTCAAATACTTCAGAAGAGGGTCACAGGAAGTTGCCAAAAAGTGACAGAGTTCAACTTTAAAATTAAAAATATAAATGTCACATGATGTTCAGATTTTAAATCAGTTGACATGAAGCAAAATGCCAAGTTGTGAAGACAATTTTGATCTACGCAAAATGTTTAAAAAAGCGAACATTTGTCCCGTTGCAGTCGTGCTTTCCTTTGAGATGATAGACCGTCTATGTCCCATCCGCTCGTGTCCGTTGTCTGCTCGTACGTAAAAGCTTTCAATAGACTTCACTCAACTCGACATCAACAAATTGTGATGTAAACCCATCTAACTATATTCCCTTTACAAAATTAAACTCTACAGAACAACTTTTCTTCAAATATGCAATTTATTTCCAAATTCTTATCTTCTACCGACATTTCCTTACCGACTCTGCTCAGTATATTTTATTCATACCATAATTTCTGTGTGCTCTCCGACAGGATTCGAACCTGCGTCTCCTTAGGCAGGAGAAACCGTCATTAGATCCAATGTGCTTTTATCGACTCAGCTACGGAGTGCCTTGAATTAAATATAAAGTTTGAATTTTCATATTTAGATTCCAGCATTAAATAACTCGTATTGGTATTGATATATCTCTAAACCAATCTTGCTTTCCAGTCATATTTTATCTTCAAAAATTTAAATGCCATGTCAATCGTTATCTCCTGTCTTTTTAATTTTTGTTCTTTTATTGTACTTTTCTCTCATATTCTCTCACACTCAGTAACCCCTTGCGTCCTAGTGGCTTTATTGCCTTGCTTGGGATGTGTCGGAATTTATCTTCTTCCTGATAAATTCGACCGTTGAACCAAAAATTCTGTGTGGCAAAATAAGGAAAGCAAAAGGGTTTAACACACTTATGGTCCTGTTTGAGATTTGCAAAGAATTTTATTAAGAAGAGTTTCCAACGTGGAGTATTAAAGAAATTAACAGTATAAAAGGATATAATAATTAACACAAAAATGAAAGTAGGCAATTTCCTGTATACGGCCACGAGAATAGTTCTTGGCACCAAGTAACGCACAAAAGGGGAAAGAAGTAGGATTGAAACCTACCTAAAGTTCACAAAGAAAATAGTTCTTGCAAAATAATGAGAGGAAAAATCTCTCTAGCAGAGTTCGTGCTTTTGGGAAGCAAATGATGTTGTTTTAAAACGCCGTGTAGCAAAAACGCGATGTATGACAAAGTTCTTGTGAAGAAACTTTACAGTTGAAAGAATGTGGAGGAAAAAATATCCTTGTGGAAAAAAGAGGCTTCCAGTGAAATAATCTTATTTCACTGGCAGAAACTAGATATTATTAAAGGATTTCTAAAAGAAGAAAAAAGATGCTGCTCTTACCACGTTCAGCTGAAGAAACGTAAAGTTGCAAGTAGAAATTCTGCCATCTGCAGAAATATGATGAATAAAAACAAGGCCTAACCAAGAATTCGGAGAATTTTCTGGAAAATGCCTTTCACAATATTTTCTGGGTCTTGTCTTAAGCTGGGAAGAGAAATATCTTCTTTTTTCAGGCCTATCAACCTTTTGTCGATATTCGAACAGGCACTGCAATAAATTCAGCAGAAAGACAAGCCGACGTCCATTCTTCAAGGCAGTCGTGATAGAAGAGGGCGTCGAACGGTCCTTTTTCGCAGACGCAGAGTTCAAAACTAGGACGGGTTCCCATTGGTCGATGTAGACACGTGTTCGGAGCCGGCCCCAAAAAGGGATTTCCTCCGGGAATTATCACACCCAAACGGTACAAGCACTGTTGAGTCCCAAACAAAGGGAGATAACAAATTTCACATGATATGAAGTAATCATACTACTCAGACATGTACATTTATTTATTCATGTAAAGAAATACCATATTTTCGATAGATTAAATGAATTTTTTTAAAAATCAATATTGAATAGTAACTTATAAACGCAAAGCTATATTCGAATCTGGAAATATTCATATTTGCCTAGTTTTGTATCCTGACGTAAACGAAGCCGTTTATAAAGAAGTAACAGATTGCTTTTTATTAAAAAAAAGTAATAAAATCTCTTTGATTAATCAAAGATATTTTATTACTTTTTGTGGATATTATTTTTAGCGCTTTTTTATAAGAAAGTTTCTGGACTAATTTCTGTACAACATTAGAAAAATGTCCACAAAGTTTTATTATTTACATTCGGACTAATGTCCTCATTTTTGTTATCATCACAACGTTTCAGCTGTTGTGGCCTTCTTCGGGTGTCTGTGTTCCGGGTGACCAGAGAATTCCCAACTGATCCCTTTATATAATATATGGTAATAGATTGTTCTCGTTTCGCTAGTCAGGTGTAGGTATATTTTGTCTTGATTTATACCGTTGCTTACGATGTTTGTTCTGAACTGAATGCTTATCAGATGTAAAAGCGTGGATTACTCTTATAACAGGAGGTTGTCATGGAAGAAAGATTTATTCTCCCATTTGAATTTCCCCCATTATGGGCATTATTATATTCTTCACGGAATAGCTGAATAAAAAAAAAAGAATGACAAACATGCTTAGTTCTTAGGGAGATTTTTATAATGCTACATTATACAAAAAGTTATATATATACATATACACGTGTCTCACACGGAGAAATTACAGCATATGCAGCAACAAGTGGTGTGTAAAAAAGGGAACCTTACTTTTAATATTTCCCGAAGGGAAAACTAGAGTTACAGCGGTTTCCCTATGAACCTGGTTAGGCCATGTGTTTTTTTTTCCTGTAAGACCTATCTCTTGCTCTACATCGCAATTGCCCTTCGTCACTCTATCCCCTGACGTCACTCACCGGCTGTCACCTGACCTTCGTGACTATCTCAACGAAAAGGAGAGAATCGCCATTTGTATCTGTACACTCTATTTTTATTTTTTTTATTTTTTAATACCTTCATCGCGCGGACTTGAATTCGGCTACAAACATTTTAATATAGTTTTCTACACTCACTTTTATGCCTTTTGACCTCAATTTAGAACCCCAACTTTCAAATTTTGTCAAATATTAAAATAATTTCCAAATTGCTTTCATCTAAAAATTTTAATTACCGTAATTCCCCATGTATAATACGTCTTCATCTATAATACGAACATCTAAAATTGTGCTGAAAGTGTGAAAAATGCTTCTACTCATGCATAATACGCACTACTGGTTTGGTAATCAAACACTATAAATTGTCCATCTCCAATTTCTATACGGTCAGTGTTTCCTACTCTTATTTAAAAATGGTTTTAAACATAGAATAATATTATTCTAATTTAGTTTTATGATCATTCTTATTTTATTTTACGGCAATTTTTTAAAAGATTTTCGTAGCTGTGCATAATACGCACCCCCGATTGTGCTTTTTTTTTTTTAATGCGTATTATACATGGGGAATTACGTTATTCTAATTAAATCATTTTTATATACTATTTCATTATCACTGAACTTAGAGATATCGTTGAAACACGCAGTCCACATTAGCAAATATTTTGTCTACTAATGGGATGCTTGGACAGAAAAAAGAAATACCTTGATCTTTAATCTCCAAGGCCCAGTATAGGCATTAGTACATCCGTAATAACAACAATACAACAAAAAAGACCTATAATAACCGAATAATAAATCTAAAATGAGTTTATATCTGAAAACATTTTATATACAACGCTAAACTATACAAATATGTCATACAAAATATGAAATACATTAACATATCTATCCGTTACAATTTTTTGTTCCACGAAGATAAAACGCCTGAAAAAAAAAGCAAGCAGTAATGAATTGAAGAATGAAAATTTGATTTTACTCAGGAGGGCTGCGGAACAGCTCTGGTGATATTTTTAATGTTTGTGTTTATTATTGTTGTAACCTATGGAAGTTTACTGAATAGAATAATCACATGATAATGAACGATAATACGTAGGACAAGAACAACACATATAAGATTCGCCAAGAAGAAGTAGTCAACTGCTAGAAGTGAGTCAAGTGAATTCAACAATTAATCTCCAACTGCAAGATATCTACCAACCGCCCCACAATGTCAGATGTGGCACAATGCCGAATTTAATGTGGGGTATCCGAGCCCGTAGGCTCGGCCAAAAATTCCCCGTAGGCCCCGTATAAAGCAGGGTCGGGTAGCTGTTTCCCGAGACGAGACTCTGCCCTTCGACAAAGCCTCGTCTGGGGATCCTCTCTGCCCGGAGGCAGAGAATTTGAACAGCATAGATGGAGACGAATCTCCAACCGCAAACCAACATACAGTACTTACTAATGCATTTATGTGAATGGGGACATACCCATTATCGTCCGTAGGTATGTTACAACAATTATGTATTGTATACTCTTGTTCTGCTAACTGCAACTGTCTAAACTCTATGGTATCTGCTTCCGTCCGGATGTAACCACAACGGATATCCCCACCAACAGGCTGTCACATGAATCTCGAGATCCCTTTAAAATATCAGTATATCCGTCCTGTTACATGAGAATTAATCGCCTTCTACATCTCTACACCACATTTGTTTAATTCGAAAGGCTATATAATTGTATTCAAACAGTCGGTGTGTTTGCCGTTTTCTTTGGGGCAGCATCAAGATCTACATTTATCTGATGTTGAGATGAAGTTAGGTTTATTTTTTTTAAATGTTTATTGGCAATCTTATGCTCTGCTTCAAATTAGATCTCTTTCTGATTCACTTCACATCAAAAGTCATTGTCCGGATGGGAACGCTCTGAAAGCAAAATTTTAAAAAATAGAAAAATCGCTCTAATCATCACATCCGTTTCGCAAAACAAATCCCCAAAAATACAAAAACAAATTCTAAACGTCACAGCCAATCCCGAACGTTGCCACTAAAGCAAATGCATGACAAAAAAAAATCCATGACTGCTTAAAAGGACCCGCTCAGCGACACTCAAGGCAAAAGGCAGACAGACACAGAGTGAACTCCCGGTCAACTAACACTTCAAGGACAGGCCTGTACACAACCAAATCTGCCATCTTCCAAATCTCATCCTTCGTCCACACAAAAGAGTCATTCCACTTTGATCCATTACATCGGCAATATAGATTTTTATTTTTTTCTTTCTGCCTCACCAATACTTTGTTTTGCAACCATATGCAGTATATATATATATATATATATATATATATATATATATATATATATATATATATATATATATATATATATATGTGTGTGTGTGTGTGTATTTAGGCAGCATTTTTTATGCACATTTCATTGACAACGACAGACAAGGTGCTTTTGTCTGTATTTCTGAGATGAGGTATTATGTACATTATTTACATTATTCGGACTATTGTCCTCGTCTTTGTCGCCATATTCATTACAATGTTTCGGCCGTTGTACGCTCCGGCCTTCTCCAGGTCTTACTCGGGAGAGATATCTGCGAAGTGTCTTCAAGCTTTTGAAGGTTGTCCTGATGTTATATGGACCTTTGTATTTTCTCTGACAACCCCTTCACATAAGGCAGGCAGACTGTTTTCTGAGTGTTGTTTTCCTCCTCCTCTTGTACCCGCCTATCCCAGTTTTGGGGTACATGGCAGCAGCCACCAAAAACTGCGATAGGCGGTTACAAGAGCAGGAGGACAACAACACTCAGAAAACAGTCTGCCTGCCTTATGTGAAGGGGTTATCAGAGAAAATACAAAGGATCTGCGGTCCATATAACATCAGGACAACCTTCAAAAGCTTGAAGACATTTCGCAGATATCTCTCCCGAGTACGAGCCCAATGGAGGAGAACATGACTAAAGACTATCTATACTCTATCCCGTGCAGTTGCGGAAATTGATATATAGGAGAGACAGCCGCCACCCCAAGATAAGGCTTCAAGGACACCAGAAAGCTGTAACACGAGGGGAAGTGGAATAATTAGGCGTGGCTGACCACATATGGAGAGAGAAGGGGGATCACCGCCCTCTGTAGGATCGGGTTGAGATCATAGACAAGGAACACCATTGGAAAATTCGTAAACTTAAGGAATCAGCACATATGCTAGGCCACAAAAATATCCTGAGCCGACCAAGCATAGAAATGAATACAAAAGCGAATACAAAACAAAACTCGTGAAATTTCACGAGTTTTGGTTTGGATTTGCTTTTGCATGTGTCTTAAGCAAAGCTTGTAAATTCGAGTCTTTTTTAATTTCTAACAAAATCAATGAGTCAGTGCTTAGCATTTGCATTTTAAATGTAGATCTTGTTTTGTTCACTACAGAACAACGAGTTTATTGCAATATACAACGTAATACATGCTAAAGAAAACATTCATTATCCTACATAAAACATTTATTTCTACGATTTAGATCTGCAAATCTTCTCATGACACTTTCTACACCTATCTTCTTTACAAGATCATTTTCTATTGACAAAATAGCCAAAGATTTTTAATCTGTCTTGTGTCATGGACGACCGCAAGTATGTTTTTATAAGCTTTAGTTTTGGAAGATCCCATTAGGGCGTCCTCGGCCTTGATGGCACCTCGGGTTACCAGTTCTTGGAGCCGGCTTTGCACCGAATAAATGATTAGTGACGTCATCGATGAAGAAAGTCCATTGGAAAGGTTTGCGGCAGTTACAAAATAAATAAATGATCGGAAAAATATATAAAATAAAATAAAATGAAACCTTTTCTCATCATTCAAAAAATAAAAATAACTATAAGAAAAAAAGCACCTATAAGAAATCAACTCTATTTCCAACCCAATGACATACCTACATACATACAATATTAAAACACGCCCAAACTTTATTTTCTAAGCAATGACAGACAATATTACAAACATAGCAAAAATATTCCACAATACACCGCACACCGTTTAAATCAAAGTGTTTATTGGTTAGAAATTAAAATCGCCATGTGAAATATTTGACCAATCAGAGAAAATTAAAACCACTATTTCTTTAGCCTACTTTTGGCAAACATTTCTTATAAGACCCATAGATTTCGACCTTCAGAAATCAGAGATGCGATGGTCTCCAAGCCGACGATGATTTATAGGGTTTTTTCTTACATCCCTCCCCGAAATATATGTCGGTGGCTTCAAACGACGAATCAGCAACAACAGCTCGGACAGTCAGTGAATCTTCGCTGACGGCCAATCGGCGATTGTAAATGAATCCTCTCCAACAACAACGACAGCGAAAAGTTTTTCGGTGACGATAAAAGTCTTTATTCAACCACAGCTTTGTTTGTTCTGTTTGGTTTGGTTTGTTTTACGGCATATCAACCTCGATGGGTTATTTAACGCCGACAAGATTTTTATTGCTGGTTTGGGTTGATTTGTTTTGTTATACGTCATATCAACCTCGATGGGTTATTTAACGCCGACAAGATTTTTATTGCTGGTTTGATTTGTTTTGTTTTACGTCATATCAACGTCGATGGGTTTTATTTAATGTCAACAAGATTTTTATTGCTGGAAATTTTTTTTTTTCAAAAAGTATTTCTGGTAATATTTTTCCCCAAAAATGTATTACTGGAAATAATTTTTTTCAAAAAAAGTATTGCTGGCAATAATGTATTGCTGGTAATAATTTTTTACGAAAATGTATTGCTATTTTTTTCAAAAACACGTTTTGATCCCAGTTTGGGGGTTTACTATATGCCAATACCTGGGACCGTAACAGGTGCTACCACCCTGCGTCAGGGTGGACCGAGGAACACCAGCAATTAAAAGGTGCTTCCATGCTCCTCAAAACCTCCTGATCAGAGGCTTTGCTGTTGGATGTAGTTTGTTGTCTTACCCAGGACGCGGATGTAGTTTTTCGTCCTACTCAGGACGCCTTTGCTCTGTGAACCAGCTATTTAAAAGTCATGTCTAAACCACAGCGATTCCTGTGAATCAAGTACCCGAAAACGTTAACTCAATTAAAGACTGTAGTGGATCGGGGTGTGAATGTGAGGATGATATCTGTGGGTTTTGCTTTCCCGCTGACCGGTCCAGCTACATAAGAATGTCGGACTTTAATGAAGTCCAAAGAAGACAAAGAAAACAAACACGACCGATATACATGTATGCAAACAAATATATATTAATAACAAACATTAATACACGAAGACATGAATGAAATGTTACAGTGTTTGTATGGAAAGTTGTGTGTGTGTTGAGTGTCCGTACGAACGCGTATATAGTTTTTAGCGTGTTCCCAGAATATGGGAAACGCTGTATGTGTGAGAGGTCACATATTGGGATAAGTAAAAAAAAAAGAGAAAGATTTTTTTACCTCGCCTCACGCGCGAGGTTGTGGCCTGAGTCGAGGCAGCTGGCCGCACGTGTGCGTAAGCCGTAAAAAGAGGAAGAGGCGAAAGGTCAGCCAGTATTTATACTCGTGGGAGAGTTTGTTTGTTTGGGGTTTTATGGCATATCAACCACTATGGGTTATTTAATGCCAGATCCAGTATTTACTAGATATATCAAAAATGTATAGCTGGCAACATCATTTCGTGGGAGAGAGAGACCCCTGTTGAAGGATTAAGGAAATGAGGAGGAGCTAATTGCGACAAGACTATTCTTAATACTTTTTAACGCTTTTGAATTCATTTATAAATATTTGTAAATACAAATGATTTATTTCACCGACATACCAATGTTTGCTTTATTTTCATTTCATTATTGTTCGTAATTCGGTCGTTCGAATTTTTAATATAAAAAGATGAATGACTGAATTTCTTACAAATCTAATCTGATGACCTCGATTCCAAAATGATAAAACATGATTCGATGGGATTAAATGTCACGTATAATTCCGTTAACTTAAATCCAGACATGAAATCAAGATTTAAAAAAAAGAGACTGAGATTCCTTTATGCTCAGCCCCAGCGCTCAACTAATCTCCTTGCATATTTAGAGCCCGTAAAGCGGAACGTGACCTGACATTGTAAATATATTGTTTCTCTATGTGTTTGTCGCTTATGGATACTCCGATTACGGACACCCCATGAATCAGAAAATGACTTTACACCGGCCGCGGAACTTTTGAAACCATTTCAATCACCAGGGTCTCTTGTCCTAACATTTTGTTCTCTCACCCCTGGTGAATGAGATTGATATAGGTGCGGAATTCAAAACAAATTTGTTTTACTCAAGAAACTGGTGTTGGGATTGCTATGAGTTTGAATTTGTTATCAGAAGGTTTTAATATTAAGATGGTTAGTTTACGGGCATGTTTACCATATTAACCCACAACAATATAGAATATAGGCATTCAAAACGAATCAATCACAAGGCAATTGAATAAGAAACAACGGTAATTTAGGTTTCAATAAAAACAACAGACATTTATGTACAATTAATATACAATTAGAAAACTTGTGGTTTTATAATGCAAGAATTGACCATGTATAAATTGGGTGTCATATTGATTTACAGTTCAAAATTGTTCATGTGTTAAAGAACTGGTCAAATAGAGTAAAATGGAAAATATTACTTATACAGAAATTTGTGTAGTTTGTGTGCATGAATAAAGTACAGTATAAATGTCTTATTTTTCTAGAGTTGTTGACTTTGGATTGTTCTCCCTATCCCTTGTGGCTCACAATAAGTTTCGTACCTCTGTCAACTTCTCCAGACCACGTTCTGCCATCCACTTGCTTCAGCCGGCCAGGTATGTCACGCGTTGCTTCCCCTTGTCTCTTTTCCCCTCTATTCGACCCGTGAGTATCAGATTCTTCAGACCCTCCTTTCTCATTACGTATCTCAGAAATTTCATCTGACTCTTCCTTGTGTTAAGTATAAGCTTCCTCCTTGTTGGCATCATCTACAAGACCTCGTCGTTGATCACATGCTCGCTCCATGACATCCTTAGCATCCTTCTGTAGAACTGTAGCGGAACGTGCGGGTGAAGATGTGAAGAGATATCAGAAGGTTAATCTTTCCTGCTGGCGGGTCGAGCTACATGAGAATGTCGGACTTTAATTAAGTCCAAAGAAGACAAAGAAAACAAACAAGACCGATATACACGGGTAAACAAATATATATTAATAAAAAAAACAAGTTAAACAAAGAGATGGACTGTTACATAGAGTTTGTATGGAGAAATTATGTGTGTGTGTTGTAGTGTTCGTACGTACGTGTATTGTTCTTAGCGCGTTCCCCGAATTTGGGAAACGCTGTATCTGTGAGAGGTCACATTTTGGCCTAAGTGGAAAAAGAGAGATTTTACCTCGTCTCCGCGCGAGGTAGCGGCCCAAGGCCTGAGTCGAAAGAGAGAGAGAGAGAAGGGTCAGCCAGTATTTATAGCCAGGGAAGAGAGACCCCTGTTGAAGGATTAAAGAACTGAGAAGGAGCTGACTGCGACAGAACCACATCTCCGCCGCTTCGAGTCTCTTCTTCATCTTTTGGGATACCGTCCAACATTGGCTACCGTATAAGAGGACAGATGTCACGTAACAACTCGGTACTCCTTTCTTTGTCACCAAAGAAATCCTCCCGTCTCGCAGCACTCTGCTTAGCTTTTGCAATGCATCCTTGGCGATTCCAATCCGTCTTCGGATATCAGCGTCACACCTACCGTCCTCCGTCAAATTTTCCAGGTTCTGGTTAATATTTTTAAATCGAACCTTTTCCCATCACTTTCCAATCTGATTAACCAATCTTCTATATTTTCCACTTATATTTTTATTTTCTCACTTCGAGTCAGCAACTTCGTTCGATTCCTCAAGTCACTAACAAACATTTCAAGTAATATAATGATTCCATCAGAACCAGTTTTTTTTTACAGTGGGGTTCACTCTGTACAAGGCCCGGAAGCTATTCGAGGTAGAGGGTTACATAGTAAGAGGCATAGTTTATACGGATAAGTGGGCAAGATAACGGTTAACCCTAAACTTAAACAGGTTAAGATTGTAGTGATCTGGAAACCATACTCTTAGGAGTCGGTTTCCCTGACCAGTGGTAGCGGGAAGAAGTTGCTCGAATCGAACTTACGGGTCCGAGCCGTAAAGAACTGGCAGAACTAAGGAATGTAGTTCGCCAGAACACTTTCCATTGAAGTAGCGACAGAGCAGTGAGAGGCTAGCGATATTTCGTCTGTGAGAAAAGAGATGCAAATAATTACGGCACCTTACGAACACACAAACACGCGCACGACGTAAAATGCCATTTTTTAAAACTATCGGTACACCCAAATTCCTTCTCTCCTTTGTGAGCTGTGTTGTTCTTTATATAAATATTTTTTAATCAGATTTGCCCCAAGCAAAGCTACCAAGACACGAGGGTTTACTGGGTATGAAAGAATAAGAAAAATAAAAACATTATTAATAAGCGAGAACAATAGAAAGAAAAGTAATCAGAAAAACAGTAGATAACGATTGACATTGCATTTAAATCTTTGAAGATTAAAGTTAACTCGAAAACATGGAGCCGGTAGAGAGTTCCACATGCGAGAAGTGCGAGAAATGAAACCGTTCGTACAGAACTTACGGTTACATCTAGCTAGCTCAACTGTAAATTGATGAGACCTCATCGCCAGTCTAGTACTCTGCTTAAATTCATGAAGTCTAGGTACCATAGCGAAGAGCTCATCCGAACAATTTCCATGAAAGTATTTATAGAAGATACACAGGAGAGGCAACATTACGGTGGTGGGAAAGTGACTGGAACCGAGCTGCCAGATCAGGACCAATAATATTGCTGATTCTTCTTGGATTTTATCAAGGCGTTCAAAGTAAATAGCTGGGGAACCGGAGCATATGTGGCAGTAATGGATCAATGGTAGAAATAGATATGCAAGATAGATTTGTAGAAATTGGAAAGGGAAGCAACTCTGTGGCGGTGGGAAAGTGACTGAACCCGAGATGCTAAGTCAGGACCTGTAATACTGCTGATTGTTCTTTGGAATTTATCAAAAATCTCTCAAAAAAAAAATTTATAGCAGGATCACCTTACAATATGCGACAGCAATATTCTAAGCATGGGCGAATGGCAGACTTAAAGACATGTAGGATAGACTCTGGAGAGAAAGAATTGTCTAGAAGGACACAATGAACCAACATTCTTAGCAGGTGAGCTAGCAATGCATTCAATATAATCCTTCCAATTCATGTCAGACGAGGACGTTAGCGACGAGTTACTCTCCTGGAAGTTAGCAGCAAGGGGTCTCTCAGATGATTAATAGAGAGCAGTGTTTTTGTTTTTTTTGGAGGCGTTAAAATTAACAAGCCATTCCTTGCTCCTGTTAACAACAGACTGAAGGTCGTTTTTTGACATCAGCCGCCAATATGACCTTAGCGAACTGATCAGACTTACTATCAAGACATGAGTAAATGGGTGTGTCATCAGCATAGATACCAAGTCGAGAGCTGATGCCATCAGGAACGTTGTTAACGAAAATGAAAAACAAAGTAGGGCCATGGATAGTGTAGCGGAAACGAAGAATTAGTAAACTGGAAGACAGAACTTGTCGCTGTGTTTGTTACTGCTGTAGGGGTTAATTTCTTCTTCGGCTCAGCAAACGTGAATTCAAGGAAAAGGAATACATCGAATTTTGGGTAAATAAATGTATAATTTATTTACAGTTATACAAAAACCATCAAACTATTACCTGTTACTGTTGTAAAGGCAACAGAGTGGAAGAAGAAGAAGGAAAGAGAAACAGAAAGAGAAATAATGTTGTTGGCTGTCGGTTAATGTTCTGTGAAAATTGGGAGTTGAAATTGAAAGCATCGCGTTCAGTGTGCCTGCTACGTTCTCGGCCAGCCTCTGCGTGTCGACATCTTAGCCGGGTCTCTGCTCTTTGCGGCGTTGATTCGGGGAATTTATATCACTCGTATCGGCTCCAAATCACAGTTTGGGTCTTTTAGCGGCAGTCGTTTTTACTGGCCAATATATAGGTCATTTTATTTCGTTTAATACCGAGAACATGCGTTGAGCCTTGATGCGCAGAGACGCGTACTCGCATTCTGCTTTGGGTCGTCAAGCAGCCAGCATCCGGTTTATATAGAAAAGTGTAAGAGACACGACAATGAAGCCTTTGGGGGCTGTCTGCATTCGTACGAAAGGATCTAGGAGAGTAACCGTCCAGGTTAACTTTTATTTCACGATTAGATAGGAGAGATTGAATCAGCTCAAAACTTTGTCCAGAGACACCATAACGTTTCAATTTGTGAAGAAGACCGGCATGTTAAACTCTGCCGAACGCTTTCGAGATGTCCAAAGTGAACAAATCAAGTTTACTTATTCTTATCTAAAGCAGTAAATGTTAATAAATCAGTGGTTGACCTTGAGAAACGAAAGACATATTGCTTATCTGAAATAAGGTCCTGCGATATGAGATGCTTAACTAATTTCGCATTGATTAGTTCCACTAGTAGTTTATCAAAAGGTGGTAGAAGGCTAATAGGGCAATAATTGGATGGGTCGGATGGTATATATGTAAAATTCTTCCACGTATTGAATTATTTTGAAAATGTTGAATTCATTTATCTTACAACCGCATTCCTTGCAGTGTTATGCTGCTCCATTACAGTTTATTTTTACGTGTTTTGTTATATTTAGAAGAAAACAAGAAAATTTATAACACAGCTTTTGTTTATACTTAATTCAGTCAGTTATGTGCCATGCGGTACATGACTGACTAGGCAGATTTTTTTCCCGAAGTAGGTTGCCATTTCTTTCTGCGGTAGACCAGTTGGCCCCATCCCCCATTATCGTCGAATCCCTTCCCAGCGGCCGATTAGCGGAATCGGGCTAACAGATGTAAAAAAAATATTTTACGAAGATTTTCTAAAAGAAGATTTCTAAAATAATTTCATTCGTTAGCATATAACTTACGGTTACATCTAGCCATTTAAATTATAAAATAATGAGTCAATCCAGTATTGGTTTTAAATTCGTAAAGTCGTGGTACCAAAGTGGAAAGCTCATAAGAACAATTACCACGAAACGAAATCTTTCACTTGACTTGAGAGACTCTTCTCTTGTTAATTTAATTTTCTCTTCGTTTTATATCAAAGGGAATTTTGCATAAGCATGCTTCTTTCTTTTCTTCCTTCTTCTTGGTTCAAACGCTAATTTCTGTGAAGACAAGCTTTTCATTGGTCAAAAAGAATTCCACATAGGTTTGTGAATCTATTTCCGTCTTCTTTTCAGCTCGCCGGTCAATCTCTGTGAAGGCAAGGTTTTCATTGGTTCAAAGAAAATTTCACATAGGCTGGCGAAATTCTTTCCGTCTTTTTCCTCAGCTCAGCCGAATTTGAAAGCAGTGTGTAAAGGAAGTGATTATTATTACGCACTCACTACAAAAAAATTATTTCAGTGGCTCACAATGCACTCTGAAATTGTGCAAGCCAGTTTTCTTTTGAATATTGATTTGAATTATTTTTTTTTAATTCAATAAACTTTTAAAATTTATAATTTCAACTTGTGGTCTATCTGTGCTACTAATGTGGAAATTGTGTGTACTGCTCTTTTTTCTTTGATCGTATTTAATTTATTTAGTAGTTTACATTAAGTGAATCCGTGCCCCCACCCCACCCCCTAAGGATGAGAAGCTATCAAAATACGATCCGTGGACTCTGGTTCGGAAACTACAACCCCCACCGCCTTATTCCTTAATTTTAGAGTTGACTACCCTAGACCAGGGCCGGCGCGTCTTACCCCCGAAAACCCAAAGCTGGGGGGGGCGCGTTTCTTAGGGCCCGTTGTGGCCTCTGCCATTTTTTTTCAGCACTGTTTTATGGCCATCCGTCATTTTTTTAATTATTTTTAAACTGACGTTACATTGTCAATCATCGTGTATCTGCATTGCTGGTACGGTGCGTACAATGCAAGAACCCCTGACGAGATTGGAGCCCCGGAAAGGCTAGTTTCAGCAGCGTTTTGGGGTTTTTTGGGGGTTTTTTTTCTACCTAAGTTATATTGTCAATCCTCAACTATAATAATCGACAGGACCGGTGCTTATTACCCCGAACATCTCAACCGCGTGGTGGTGGTGGTGGTGGGGCGCTCATGCCTACTGGGAAATGGGACAGAAGTACTAATTTCAGTTGCAGTTATTTTTTTAAATTGCAATTTTCCTTCTGGACAGTTATTTTAAATCAATTAAAGAGGATCTTGATAAAAATCATTTTTTATTCTGTGATCATCCACAAAGGAGGATCTCTGATAGTAAGTAATACTCTCCACAAATTCACGGTTAGTAATTATAGAATTTCTAGTCGCTATTTTTTACATTTCTAGAAAGATAAAACCGACAAAATGATCGTTTGAAAAATAAAAATGTTTCAACACATGAAAAATTTTCCCGAAAACTGAAATACTGTTTTTTTTTAAAGACAAATTTTTAAGATAATTCCGTTTATGTTGTGTTGGAATCTTTTTTTTTTTTAATTTTCAGCGGAGGTGAGTCGATAATTAATCTATATGGAAATGTAAAAATTTGAGACTTAAACATTTTTTTGCGAGTAAAATTTAGTCTTGAAAATATTGGTGGTTAGTTTGTCAGCTTTTTAAAATACAAATAAAATCCTTTTCATTATAAAAGTAAATAATTGATGAATATGTGTAAAAATGTTGTTTCTTTTTTTTTCTTCTTCACTCCTACCAACTCCTTGTGCCAGACACAATTTAGTTGGCAGAAGAAACGATAGCTGCCGTTAGTAAGCGCGAGTTAACGACACAAGACAAACCACTCGTAAAATTTTAAAAACAGGAAAAAACATTTATTGTACAATTATTTTACAATAATCACAAAAAGGTACAGACAAGAACAAGAAAGGTTGCACAAAAATTTCCTTCTGTGCGCCTAACACGGCAGGATAACAATATTTTCGTGGGGTTTCTAAAAAGGAAATACCCACAGAAACAAGCTATGAAATTGTTTAGTCCAACTCTGTTTTTTTTTTTTTAATTTTAGACCCTTTAAAAATATAAAAGGATAAAGTTTTAAATCCTTTACAAAAATACAAAAAAGGGATAAAGTTTTTTTGTTTTTTTTTTTAAAAGAGACCACCAATTAGCAGAACTCACAAAAGGCACCCACCTCCTTTGAAGAATTTTCGTTGACAGCAGGCCGGATTGGTTTTGGAAAAGGTTGGTTTTTTTGGTAGTTGAAGGCTGATTTATGGCCCACTTGCTGGTCAAAGTAGAGAGAGGGTGTTAAGTGGTCTGCCAACTGCGTGTCGTCTCAGATCTCTGCTTCGGCTCCCTTTCGTTCTTTTTTCGTTTCTACCCTTTCGATTCTTAAAGCCCTCTCTTTTATTTGAAAAAAGTCGGCTCCACTTGGGGCCATCCGGAATTTCTACGGGTCTCGAAAACTTAATTTTCATTGGCCAATATATAAAAAAAAGGCCCTTCAAAAATGTTGCTTCTGACGGCTATTCCTGATCCGAAAGGGTCATAAAAATTGCACGATTTCACAGAAGAAATCAGAGTTTGGCAAACAATTTTGGCGGCAAATTTCTGATCCAAAAGGGTCATAAAAAACGCACAGCTTTTTTTTTTACACACACCATCTGGCTTACAAAAAATACACCTCTCTCAAAAGACGTGTAAATAAACAAAAAAACAACACCTAGACGGTTTTACATTTAATTTGAAATCTTTTTTTAATTCTTTTTTTAAATAAATAAAATTTTTATATATGTCCTGAAATTTTCATTTAAATTGGATAATTCCTTAATTTTTGGTATTTAAAAAAAAAAAAGCACTCCCCTCTCACCCAATTTTCCTTTGGGGTTTTGTGGTCCCCAGGTTGGGAAACTTTGAAATCGCCATGTAGTAGAAGTGGGGGCGTATCTAAGTTTCGGGTAGTGGGGCGGAAACTAGCCCCGGCCCTAAGTATGTGATTGGTTACTGCTGCTCGGGGTTGAGGGTGGGCATGTGTTCTGGATTTGTTTTCTGGGATCATCGAATTCCACGTTTCAACCCGAGGTAGGAAGGTTGCGAGAAAAAGAGACTAGGCCCTAATTAGGGAGTAGTACTGATTGTCACCCTTTCAGTTTTTGTCAACTTATTAATTTTTGGCGGAGAAGTTTGTTGGGTGTTTTTTTTGGGGGGGGGGAGGTTCTTCATTAACGAGCACAAAGTCCTGTTCTTTAAATAAAATAAAATAAATATAAATATATATAAATAAGAAAGAAAGAAAGAAAGAAAGAAAGAATCAAACAAACAAACAAACAAACAAACAAACAAACAAACAAACAAACTGCTATATATGGCATCGTGATAGTGAAACTGATTTCTTTCTCCCCAGACAAATTTATAAAAGAGACTATTTTTCCTGCGACACCGGTTCAGCGAAATCTATTTATTCGCAACGTTCTGGTAGTTTTTCTCTGTTGGGCAGAAGCTTTTTTTTGGAAGTTGGGCACATTCCTTTAACGCTATTAGAAAAAGAAGCATTTCGTATTAATTTAGAGAAGACCAATGGCTGAAATAGATATAACGATATTGGACGTGTTTGTGCGTTATGTTCTGCCTATTTTAATCGGATATATTTTCATTTTCCACTTGTTTGGACGTTTATTGGCACCATTATTCAAGACACTCCGTACGAAGCTGCTTACTTACACACTACATCAATATTGGAAAAAGATTTACGCTTGTCATAAGACAGAACTTGAACAGATGTTCACCCCCCTCCATAAACTGAAGAGGAAAGATGGAAATCAGAAGTTGAGGATAGTGGAAATTGGAATCGGTGAGGGAGCCAACTTTGCCTTTTACCCACAAAATTGCGAAGTATTTGGTGTTGACCCGGAAGGGGACATTGAACCGATTCTGAGAGAAAATGCTGCTAAATATGACAGTTTGGAGTTGAAAGACTTCAAAGCCGCCGGCGCTGAAGACATGTCTCACATTGATGACGATTCTGTCGATGCTGTGGTAAGCACCTTGGTTCTCTGCACAGTGGAAGACCCCGTCAAAGTTGTGAGCGAAGTGAAGAGGATCCTTCGAAAAGTAAGAAAAATATTATTATTATCTATTTGAGAATTCTATATATTCAACTTTGGTTGGATCTTATTCTTAAACTCCTACCTGATGGTTATTTTTTATTTATTATTTATTTATTTTGTCACTGTAAAAATGCAATAATTTCACTTTTTTTTAACGCGCCTGTAATTGAGAGTATTTTATTTCATTCTCCTGCCACACAAAAACCGAAAGTAATTACCTACCCTACCCCATGTTCTTGAGCTTTATGACAAATACCGATTTTTAATAAAATAATTGAAATTTTATCCACTTTATGAGTGTTCATTTGTTCGTGGGGGTTCAGGTTACACCTGCTGAAGTAAAAAAAAAAATACTAACATTTTCTGGTTAAAAATAAATGTTTTACGCAAAATAGCAGATTTACTTGCAACTTTCTTTATGTAAATTTTGTGATGCGTAATAAACTATTTTTTTTTTAAGAAAATTTCAGTTTCAAATACCAGAGTTGTACGACGGGCAATGCGACCAGAAATTTTTTAAAAATTCAACTAATAACGAGGTCCAGTTTGTTGTGTAGTAAATTAAATTCATTGTAAAAACTAAACGACTGAAGCTTATGACGTGATTTCTTAGTTAAAAACTTAAAATGTAAAAAAAAAAAAAAAGAAAAGATTTTCATAGAAAATTTTCGTCCTCCAACAGGAATCAAACCTGTATCCTATACAGAACCGTCATATAGCCTGACGTGCCTTAACCGTTTCGGCCACAAAGGAGCGTTCGGTTAGCCAGATCGAATTTACTGTCTTTAAACTTTAATCTTTCATGAATCTCTCGCGTACATTCATATCTGCTCATGGCGTATCAAATATAAACAAATGACGTCACACATTATGAAATGGAGAAAGTCCAACAATTATTTTTATGTTTATACATTCTTTTTATAGATAAAAATATTTAAGTAAATGTTCTGTTTTATAATAAACAGTATTAAACAACATTTTCAGGTGGGTAAATGTTGTTTAATACTGTTTATTATAAAACTGAGCATTTACTTAAATATTTGTATCTATAAAAAGAATGTATAAACATAAAAATGTCTTAAAATAATTGTCGGACTTTGTCCATTTCATAATGTGTGAAATATATATATATATATCTCTATCTGAGTACAGGGTTGGTACAGATGGAATAAAATTCTGATAACCAAAAAAACTATTCTTAAAATAGTGCTCAATACTGAGTAGAGCAAATAATATTTATTCAAAATTATAACATATGCATGTTATAATTTTGAATATATATATATATATATATATATATATATATATATATATATATATAATGATAATTAATGGGGATAATTCCAAAGAGAGCTCAATGGAAGAACAGCACATATAACCAATGAAAGCAGTCCTTAGAAATCCATAGGTGATAATTTTTCACAGGATCAGACACCCATCTCTCCAGTTACAAAAATTTTACAACAATAGATGGATTTAAAATTTATCCAGACACAAGCAAAAAATCTATTGATTAAATCCCCACTTATTTTTTAAACTCCCTTCATTTTCACTATCTTCTACCCACTTTATCTTCTTTTTCCTGTTTATTTTTTGCTTATGCCTGCATAAATATTAAATCCATTTATTGTTGTAAAATCTTTTGGTTTGATTACATGGGTATCTAATCCCGTGAAATAAATTATTATCAATGGATTTCCAAGGACTCCGCTATCATTATTATATTTGCTTATATTTGCTCTGTTCTTACATTGAGCTCTCTTTTTGGATTTATATCCTCTTTGAAATTATCTCTACTACTTATCAAATAATATATATATATGAAGAAATATAGTCTTAAGATGTGCTATATTTATGGGATAAAGTGCTCAATATCAGAGATAGTGTGTGTAAATATAAAAGTGAACATAGAAGTCAACACTTAGAGGCGACAGTCTATTTCGTGGCCTGACGATTGCATCTAGCATGAAACGGACTGTCGCCTCTGTGTGTTGACTTCTATGTTCACTTTTATATTTACACACGCTCTATCTCTGATATTGAGCACTTTATCCCATAAATATAGCACATCTTAAGATTATATTTCTTTATATATATATATATATATATATATATATATATATAAAAAGACTCCATTCACTTATAGTTGTGCATCAACCAATTTTGTGTGGTGACTATTGTTTTCTTCAGTTTCAAATTAACTTGTGTAAATTTTAATGTCTTGGAAAACTATTATGCTAAAAAAATGAATTAATGTCGGACACCCGACCATGATAAAAGGCAAAAGAAGCAAGGGAATAGAGAGAGAAACCTACTTAAAAATGTTTGTGTGAATTGAGGTATAACAAAAGATTAAAATTAATTAGAAAAAAAGACAAGTTGTGGAGAGCCATGATCACCCAGCTCCTGAAAGGATAAATTGCCACATAAAAACAGATTTGTGATTTTTGTGCCAAACTAGACAGATTTTTAGATAATAATAGATATCAAAGGTTACAAAGTACATTATTTCACTGACTACAGCTGCAAGGTTTTTTGGGGTGGGGTAAAGAGGTCAAATCTTATAGATAATATCACAACCTGTTAGTATATGATATTCCACTTTTTCATTCTTCATTTTGTACTATCACCTCCACCTGCCGATTTAGATACTCGCTCTGTGCAAGACCCAAGAGCTATGTCGAGTAGAGCGTTACAGAGCAAGAGGCCGAATTCCAAGCAATTAGATAATGCCACCAAAACGCAAGGAGCTACCAGAAGTGAAAGAAGGAAAACCAGAAACCCAATCCTAAACAGGAAACTAGGGATAAACCTCTACCCCTGTTCAAAGGACCTAGGGGAAGTGTGAACCGGACAATAGGTGAACCTATCAACTCCTATTGGGGGGGGATAAATAGTAAAAAAATTTCAGTTTTAGGTTGAAACCTTTTATTATTTTATTCATTTTCTATGGCTTATCAACCCTTTGTAGGTTATTTAAAGCCAGAAGATATTTTTAGATTGTAATATTTTTTTGGAGGTAATAGTTTAGTGATACAAGTCTTGCTAATTAACCCATAGCTGGGGGAGAAGAGGTGGATTGATACATTTCCCAAAGGTATTTAGGCATTGCTGAATATAACAAACCCAGTGGTAATTAGAACTCTGCTCTCCAATTATAAATTTTGAGTCCTTCTCCATTACACCACCCACACATCCAAGTTTACAGGACCTGGTATTCCCAAGGAGTCACCCATTTGGCTCAACTTTATTTTATTTTAGTAATGTAAAATAATTCTCATTCTGGTGAAATTCTTTTTGGAACAAAACTCGTGCTTTTCTCATAAAATTCCAATTTAATGACTTCAGTCCTTATTGACCATTTTGTTTTTAAAAAAAAAAAAAAAAAAAAAAGGCAACCATCTTGTCTAACTTGTACCATATTGGAGCTAAACCAATGTTCAATATGTACCGGGGTGTTACTATGTTGTCACTAAAGTGTGTAACAGACTAATCTTGGAGTTAATTTAATGTCTGTCTACTACTTAAGCAGACTGATCCACTTGTAAAAAATGGGGAAATCTTTTCAGGGTTAAATAATTTTTGTAGATTAGCATGTTTCAGACCCTTCTAAAGTCATGACTCTTGTCAGAATCAAAAAATATTCATTTATCATTTCACAATATTGATGATATACTGAAATATCAACAAAATTTTTTTTTCAAATAACAAATGGATATATTTTTGTCTTATTTTAGGAAAATATCATTTTAAAGAAGCAATTTTTTGGCAAAATACCTTTTTCTCTTTACAAAGATTTTTTTTTTTCATTAAAGAACAAGCATATGTATACACAATTAAATTGACGCCATATTTTTAATTAAAGGCACAAAATTTACATAAATTAACAGAATTATAAAAAATAAATCTGCAAATGACATGAGCATATTTTCAAGGCATGACATTTGTAAACAATCTTAAGTCTGGATAACTCCAAAAACCAGGGATCAATCTGACATTTTATCAATATTATGAACAGAACCCCACCTTCTAAATCTATAAAAATATCATTATTTGTTTTGTGACAAATGTCACAGCTTGAAGGTGTAAAGAATGCTAACCTACAAAAACGTTTCCATATTTTCCTTGTACAAGTGGACCCATCTCGAGAAGTGCCAATTCTACTTCTAAGCATCCGTGTTTTGTAAACCTGTAAGCAACCTTCATGTATTGCTTTGATTGGATAAGATAATTACACTGAGATGAACCCATTGTGACTTCTACCATAATATTAAGGAAATGTCTAGTTGTGAGAATCTATGAATAGAGGGAAATAGATATTGATGCAGAAAGGGGAATCTGAAAGCCAATTCCAGGTAAGTCAGCTTGCATTCACTTTTGCACAAATATCCTTGAGGAAGACAAATTGAATTTATCTGTCCCCAATTCTGGCTTTGGGTGGTAACCAGTTTAAAAGAAGGAAAACTTTGAATTCCAAGTGATGGTTAAGGTAACAGGAAACCATGCCACTATTTTTCCCAAGGATCTATGGTGATTCACATACAATAAAGGAATCATATCTTGAGGGAAATGGCATCATAAAATTAAAAAAAAAACAACTAGAAATTGTTTAAAGTAAAAAATATTATTTGGAAATTATATTGAAGTGTATTGTGGAAACTTTGATCTCTCTTTACTTTCTTTGCATGGTTTTATTTGCTGTATTTGTAATAATTGGCATGAAGACAGTTTGGCAGTAGTTCCATAAAAATCCTGCTTCAGATATCACAGCTCAGATATGAACGTATTTGACCGTCAGTTCTTTCTTTGAATTTTATCACTCCTTGTTGATTTTGTACTACTTTTACTTATTTTCTATATTAGTTGTCATTATTTACTATATCAGTATTTGTATTGATTTGATTGATGCATGTTTGTTTTGGTAATAACAAAAATGGCACATGGTAACATAATTTTTCTTAGAGCAATAGTGAAATATTTTAACTTTGAGAATAAAGCAGATTAAAGTTTAATTGAAATACCAGGTTCTGCACGGCTTTTTACATTAGTGTTAAAGGGAGATAATTTTGTGAGGCACAAGCAATTTTTCATCAAGTATGAATTAACCCAAAAATTAATTTTCATGAATCTTAAGAAAATCAAAATAATAAGCAGAGCAGAATCCTTAACCAAACAGTGTGGGATTCTTCATAGGTGTGGCGAAAGAGGATAGCAGGTGAGGAGGAATGATTGAAAGACAATTGAAGATTTAGAAACAGTTTCAAAAAATTCTTATGCTAAAAATAAATATGATATTAAAATATTATTATGGATTACTTGTAATTGTATGCATGAGTCCCACAATAAATAGTTATAAATAATTATTGACCAATTATATCATTGTGATATTTTTGCATTATATCAAGTATTAAGAATATAGTAACTAGGCTCTGCAAATTGGAGGAGAGTTATCACTGATTATTTTCTGACTTTGAATCTGCGATTATCTCCCTTTAACTCTGTTTTGTTTTTGTTTTTTTTGTTTTTTTTAATGTACTTTTTTATCACATAAAATTTGAGGCACAAGCAAATTATCATTCTGAAAATGAATCCGAAAGAAAAAAAAAAAAAGTTTGGGAACTACCACCTTAACCTATCTGCATCTCATCCATCAGTCATAGTGACGCACAAATGATTATACATCAAAATAAAAAAAAATTAAAGTTTGGTAGTAATTAGGAGTTACAAATATTTATGAATTCTATCATAAGTCATTTGGCATTGAATGGAGGCTGCGAAAGTTGGCATTTAAGTGAATTTCTAAATAGTAAATCAGGAAGAATGTCTGGCTTAGTGTATCGTGTTCATGATTACACTAATAGCCTTGGGAAAGACATGAATCCATCTCTTCTCTCCCCACTCCTCAGCTGTAATTTAAATAAGGTAGACTGGGCTCTTCAGCCCTAGGTGGTAGCCAGTCTAGGAGAAGGATGATTATGAATTGAAAACAGCAGAGAAAGTAGGGGGAAATCGCTCCACTATCTCTCACAGCAATTAATGGCAGTTCACAGATAGTAAAAAGATGGAAATTGTGGAAGACCATGATTGTCCATGTCCTTTCAGGACTTGGCATTTAAAAAAAACAAAACAAGTCCAACTAGTATCCTCCTTTCTGCTGTTACCATGAACCTGTCACCAAGTATATTTGTCTAGATTTTTTTGAACCTGTAGGTTCTCCTTGAAATATAAAGGCATATCATTTTTAAATTATGCTGGGCCTGGTTTGTATTTAGATGGGTGACCACTTGGGAATACGAGATGCTGTAAGTGTGGTTGTGTGGGTGGTGTAATGGATAATGGCTCAGAACTGGAAACAGTTCAAATTCCAGTTGAGTTTGTCCTATTCAGTTACATACAAATAGCTTTGGGTAAGGTATGACTACACCTCTTACCCCAGCTATGGATTAATTAGTAGAACTTGTATCAGTAAATCATGATTATTCCACACCCCCACACCCCACAAATCTTACAATCTAAAAATATATTCTGGCTTTAAATAACCCGCAAAAGCCATAAAAAACAAACACCTCACTCTAACCCTGAGGAGGATAGGGCCATAACACCACACTGTTATTGTGGTTTCTGAGGAGAGTTGTTAGCATCAAACCCAATAGCGCAGTTTGCTAACAGCTATATACTGACAATTTAAGTAAGTGCAAGAAAAAGCAGGAAAAATTAAGATCACATAGTATAGTAACACGGTTGAACAATATTGGTGTCAGATGCCTTCAAATAACATTTGCACAAATAGTATTTGCTCGATAATACTCGCTCAAAAAGTAACCACCGAATAGTAATCTGCTTAGATGCCACACTAATTCCCATTTATATACATTTCCTTTACCATCACATGATCTAAATCTTCAAAATGGGGTCACCTGTATTTGCTCTTTGGTGATCTGTGTTCAAACTCCAATGTCTGCAGCAACACTTTAATCCTGTATAACATAGTATTTAATATTGCTTTTATATAGAAACTTGCTGTTTTGCTTTGACTATACAAGGTCTTTCTACAAGGGATGCCTTGTGAGAACCACAACATTTGGGAATTGGTATATAGGACAAGTTTACTAACCACGGTACAATAGACATTTTTTTATCAATTCTTCTCAAGTAAGGTAATAACATTTCTAAGATGCTAGGGGCTACTGATAATGAAAAGGAAGGAAAAGACTTTAGGAGGAACTGGCAACTCAATCCTAAACAAGAAACAATGAATAAACCTCTATTGCTGTTATTTACTAAGTTTAATCTCTCACCGGGCAATATAAGTGGGCCACCTAGTGAGGATCACTTACAACAGGAATTGATCTTATGAGACAAGTTTGCTATTTTATTCAAACATCTGATATTCAGTCTTCCAATTCCCCAACTTTGAGTAAAAAAAAAAAAGAAAAAAAAGTGGATAATTATTTGCTAGTAAAATGAATATTGACTTCTGTAGTTTTTTCTTTTTGCTTTTGTCGATATCTGTTGTGTAAAAAAAAAAAAAAAAAAAAAAAAAAATGGGACACAAAATAATTAACACTTTACATATGTTTTACTTCTGAAAATGAAGCCGAAAGAAAACAAGTTTAGGAATTACCCCCTTAAGTTTGCCATTTTATTCCTATGTCTGATATGTCTGCTGCCAGTGCATTTTATTGTGAACGGTAGTCAAACAACTGCAGTCAGATATCCCCACTACCATTGCTGCTGCTGTCTTCGTTTCCTTATTTTGTGAATATACTGAAGTATATTTGTAATTAATCCATACTTGAACAATTACAAAACCTTGTGATTTAAAATGGGTACAGGACACTGATCGGTGTTTTGTCATAGTTGTGCCAGAATGAGGTTGCAAGTCATTCTGACCTTGTATGTGTGTACTTGCTTATTCAAATTATTTTTGTCACTCCAGATAATGCACTTTCACATAGAAACTACAACTAACATTTTGCTAGGACAGTTGCAGACGTGAACTCTGCGGCTGTTGTACAGACACAAATGTGCCTGAGTAGGGATCTGAAAATCTATCAAACGGAAACTATTGCCATTAAACAGTTGCATAAATTTTAAGTTACCATGCGTTTAAGTTTAACTTAAACAACTACAACTCTTAATGCCAACGTAATTATTGAATTTGAAATAACATTTTTATATTGGAAATAGTCAAGAATTTTACAAATAAAACAAAAATTAATTTTTTTTTTTTTCTAGCATCAACATTTTATATATGAATAAATACGTAAAAAAATTACCTTCCTCTCTGCAGGGAGCTGATAGCTTATGTGAAAAAGCTTTTAACTGATGCCAAATCAGTCAGGTTTCGATCCTGGCTTGAGGCAATCATATATCTAGCCACACTGTTATACAGCAAAACTGTCTGTGGATGACATAATATATATATATATATATATATATATATATATATATATATATATATATATCAAGAACGTTTTTGTGGAAAAATGTTCATGTGAAACATTTCATCCTTTCAGATTCTATCTGACTAGTTTTATTAATGTTGATATGACTACATATGTGCATGCATGATAAACACTATTAATTTAAAAATATTTATTTTTCGTGTTTTGGGTATATAATTTAGCCGATTCATTATGTTCATAACAATTAATTTAAAAGAGGGCTCAATACAGAGTAGAGTAATATTAATTTACAATCACCTGATGAGATGTGTTGATACTCATTGAAACACTATTACAATTGTGTAGCAATTTTGACATGTTTTCAATTTAATATCCTAAAATAAAGTGTGTGTGTGTGTGTGTGTTGTTGTTGTTTTTTTTTTTTTTTTTAAGCTTTTCACCCCAGGCAAGGCTGAAAGCCACTAGCACACAAAGGGTTACAGAGGATTTGGAGCGAGAGCAGATAGGAGTGATAGAGGAAAGGATGTGGAGAAGGATAGTGGATAGATCAATGCAACTGGAGATGTCGATTGACGTTACATTTGAATAGTTGGAGATTATAGTTGTCAGGGAAACAGGAATAGGGAAGGGAGTTCCACAGGCGTGAGGTGCGAGATATGAAGCTATTGGAGTAGAAGAGACGTCTACACTTAAGTTTCAACAGTGAAAGGGTGGGAACGGGATGCCAGCCTCGTATGACGCTTGAATTCATGGAGCCTGGGAACCAGCGATAGCAGCTCATCGGATCAATTACCATGGAAGTATTTGTAAAAGAGACAAAGATAGGCGACGGCGCATCTGTGAGAGAGAGACTGCAGATGAGAAGCCAGATCAGGGCCAATTACATTGCATACCCGTCTCTGGATCTGATCAAGAACCCCAAGGCAAACAGAAGGTGCTCCAGACCATATATGGCAGCAATACTCCATGCCAGGATAGATGGTTGATTTGTAAATTTGGAGGATCGATTCCGGGGAGAAAAATTTCCTGGCCCGGCACAGGGAGCCAACTTTCCTTGCAGTGGATGAAGCAATATTTATATATATATATATATATATATATATATATATATAGATCTCAAGAACGATTTTGTGGAAAAAATGTTCATGTGACACATTTTCACCCTTTACGGCTTTATAGGACTAAATTTGTTTATGTTGCTGTGAATACACATGTGCATGAATGATAGATGCTAGGAATTTAAAAATTTTGTCTTTTGGCCAATTTCATTTACATTGTTTTTTGTTTCTGTCACTTGTTAAATATTCCACATTGTTATAATAGAAGGTCTGTCAATAATGGTGAAACCTAAGAATTTGGATGCAAACACATATATAAAATGAAAAATATTTTTAAATTTAAAATCCCTATTGTGTCATTCATGCATATGTGTTGTCATATCAGCATAAACAAACTGAGGTCAATGATGTCCTAAAGGATGAAATGCATCACACAAAAGCTTTTCCCCACTTTGTCATACATCCCCACCCAAATATATATATATATATATATAAACACTTTTAGCACAAAAATTTTTTCTGGTATATGTTTGCCAAGGATAGAATGATAGATTTTTAAGAGGCTAAATAGTCACAGAAATGAGTAGATAACAAAGAGTGAATTTTAAAAAGGGGGAATATTATCTAATTAACCTTGCCTGGTGAATGTGTAAAGACTGTGCTGCTCATAGTCAGGATTGAACTTGCTTGAGTTTTAATGCTTTCTAACACCAACTTATTAGCTGCTGTTGCAGAGCAACGTAGTCGCTGTTGATGTTATCATTTATAACATTCAATATTTAACTTTTATTGCAGGTTATCCGTCAAAAAATGTTGGAAATATTTTATATGAATACCAATTGCTAACTCACAAACTGAGTCAAGTGATTACAGTTGCTAGCTCCACCCTGTCTTATATAGGCAGGCATGTGTTGTCCAATCCATGTATCTACCCGCAAGTTCATTTGTATCACATAGCCTCACACCAACATTTAAATTGATAAATCCTGGGACTACTTTGCAGATGGGGCAAATCATCCTTAGCTAATGATGGGAATACTGAAGAAGTGTTGGTCAAAAAAAGTTCCTTTTAAAAAAAAAATATGTTCATAATTTTCAAAACCATACATACACACACACACACACACACACACACACACATATTTCGTAAAATACATCTATTGGATGCTTTAGTACACATTATCAATGATGTTTCTAGCCAAGGTTCATCAGGGGTTTCAGGTCTTTCAACGTTATACCCTCTCTCCACAGTGACCCAACTGATACTGATCGGGTATCAACTTTTGTACATTCCGTCAGCTACAATTTTTTTCCATCTTCCCAACTACACACCATGCGACTCATCGTGGCAATTTATTGTCCAATCCCAGATGATTTCTGGTTCCCTAGCAATGTATGCTCTTCCATAAAAAAGGGAAGCAAACGCAGCCCCAATTTCTATCTGATCAGGAATATGGTGGTGTGCTTGGCTTGAAGTGGTAAGTACAGATTTGATTCCCCCCCACCCTGAGACATAGACACCCAGAGAAATGCACTCAAGCATCACATTTCGCTTACACTTATCCCCGTTTTCATTCATGTTAATCATTCACCAAAGAAAAAGAGAAAAAAATTATTTCCTTTTCCTCCTTCCCCCTTCCCACTTTTCTCTTTTATCATCCTTGACCCTCCACCTATATGAGATACACACACACACACACACACACACACACATCAATGCTGCTACACACACACACACACACATCAATGCTGCTACACACACACACACACACACACACACACACACATCAATGCTGCTACACACACACACACACACACACACATCAATGCTGCTACACACACACACACATCAATGCTGCTACACACACACACACATCAATGCTGCTACACACACACACATCAATGCTGCTACACACACACACACACACACACATCAATGCTTCTACACACACACACACACACACACACACACACATCAATGCTGCTACACACACATCAATGCTGCTACACACACACACATCAATGCTGCTACACACACACACACACATCAATGCTGCTACACGCGCGCACACGCACACACACACACACATCAATGCTGCTACACACACACAAATACACACATCTAAAAAGAAAAAAGTAAATACAGCTGTAACACTGGGGGGGATGCTAGATCTTAGCCAGGGATCACCCGTAGGTAGCAATGATTCGGGGTGCTCGAATTCTGTCCATATATATATATATATATATATATATATATATATAATATATATCAAGAACAATTTTAGGGAAAAAAACTGACAGTGTAAAAATGTTTTGTATGCCACATTTTGTCCTTTCAGACTTCAATGAACTAAAGTGATGTTTATGTTGATGCGACATTCACAAAGGTGAATTTAAATTTGTTTTTTTTTTAATGTTTTTGGTATATTGCCTTATTTAATTTCAAGTTTCTTTTTCTTTTTGTTCCTGTTTCCATCATTTTATTAAATATACTTACAACATTGTGATAATCTGCCAAGAAAGTGGCAACGCTCACATTGCCACTTTCTTGGCAGATTATCACAATGTTGTAAGTACCTGGATGATCTAGTAGTTAAAGCACTTTCTATACATTTTTGTCTTAGTAAATTGCTTTCTCTTTTAATTAGAATTTTTAAAATCAAATTGTAGTTACTAATTGTGATCAGTAACTAATGCATTTAGTGTGCTGTTTTGTAAAAGATCTCTTTTGTGTTTATCTTTTATTTCAATTCTTTGAAGTTTCTCCTATTTATTCTTTGTGGAAATTGTTACAGGTGATAGTAAATTCCTCCCTGTTTTAGTTTTGCTTTGTATTAAGTCTTTTGTTTTAGTAGTTGTAACAAATTTTATGTTAAGCTTAGATAAATTCTTTTCTATTGTAGTTGTAATTGTTGGTAGGTAGAATCTATTTTGACTTGTTGGAAGGTACTGGAGGAGCTTACAAGTATTTTCAGTGTATTTTTCCTCATGTAAACACTGAGGGCTACACGTTCTGAGGGCCCAGAAGTAGAATCCGATGATTATTCTGAATTTTATTTTGTTGTTATGGTGAGAATAGAAATTTACAAGATCCTTTTTATTAGTTGATTTGTGGGGAACACATTGTTTAAAGCTGTGTTAACATATCTAGGAAAGGTGAAGTATTGTTTTCTTTTTCACATGTAAATTCTATCATATGTTGACTTAGTTTAGTTTTCCGTATAAGGTTAGGTAAATGAGTTTTGTGGGAATATATTAATAGTATTAGTATTATGGAAGTATGTTGTTTATTTAGGTAAAATATTTGGGAACCAACCAGAATCAAGATTTTCTAAGAAAATGAAGGCCAACATCCTGCTTAGAGGTGACCCCATTGGTAATCCAAATTTTTGTTTATGAAAATTGTTAAATGTGAAATAGCATTGATTTTTGATATAGCAAACTTTTGTTCTTTTACCTATTGGTAGGCAAGGTTTATTTTTGATTGTGCTTAATTTTTATTTTTTAATCAAAGCAGGAATGTTGGTGTAAAGGGATTTAACATCTGAACTAATGATGAGTTTTTCAGGCATTTATTCCCCTTAGTTTTTCAACCTGTTTGCCTGAATTTTTAATGTGATTGGTTGATTGTTCCAAGAAGTGGGGGTTAAAATTTTTGTTAGCACTTTTGCCAGTTTGTGGGCAGTGCTACCAATACCTAATATTATGAAGTGCATTGGAATACCTGCTTTGGGGGTTTTAGGTCGACCATAAAGTTTGGGTATTCTAAGATGATATCAGTTTATGCCATGACTTGTTTGCATTATTAATTAGTTTTATGACTGTTTTTTTTTTTTGTTTCTTTTTAATTTTTGCCTCAAAACAAATGATTGGCCAGTTTATATATACTAAAAAGATAAGGATTATCTCAGTAGTTCCCAAACGATGTGGCATGCCTCATAGATGCAGTGGAAGAGGATAGATAGCAGGTGTGGCGGAACGATTGAACAACAATGAAAGATTTAGCAACAGTTTAAAAAATTCATATGCTAAAAATAAATATGGTTTAAAATATTATGGATTACTTGTAATTGCATGCATGAGTCCCAGTATAAATAGTTATAAATAATTATTGACCAATTTTTATCATTGTGATATTTTTGCTTTATATCAAGCATTAAGAATATAGTAACTAGGGTCTGTAAATTGGAGGAGAGAGTTATCAATCATAATGTTCTGACTTTGAATCTTCAGTTTCACCCTTTAACTCTCGCTTGTTTTTTTTAAATTTTACATGTACTTTTCATCACAAAATTTGAAACAGAAGCAAATTTTAATTCCAAAAATGCAACCCAAAGAAAAAGTTTAGAAACAACAGTTCTAATATATACATGTTTTTTCCTTTTTTTTTTTTTAAATCTTGTGAGCAAACAAACATATGTTTTTTTTGTTGTTTTGTTTTTTTTTTAATTACAGAACTTTGAGATGTGTAGATCAGCTTTGTGAAAAGAAAGTTCCCAGTCGGATTTTTTTTTCCATTTTCCTTCTAAGATAAGGCTGTGAATGCACAATAGAAAACTACTAAAAAAAAACCAGAAAACTTTTGCACATATCTGATAGAAAAAATTTTTTCCCATGCTACAAAATTTAAATTTTTATTTTCTTAAATAGGAGTTGGTAAAAATCTTGCATTTCTTCCTCAATCTATAAATTGCTTCTGTGTTATATATATATATATATATATATATATATATATATATATATACACACACACAGACACACATACCGTGTATTTTGAGAATGTTTTCAATATCTGTTTTTATTTTATTCAGCACTTTATTTCTGAAATTTCACTAACTTTATAGTCAACATCAGACCTAGTCACAGATGGACAAATATCTACAGGGGTCAAGGACCGATGGATTGAACCAGACTAACAGAGCCTAGTTCAAATGTAATATGTCAGCCAGTGACAGTACCTTCAACATCCATTGGGAAGGTTAGATTTACCACTCTATATAATGTGGAGTGGAGCAAAACATGACATGTTGATGTTGACGAGGTATGTAGTTTATGTCATTTATATCAAGTTAGGTGAACCCTCTGTGCCATTAAACAAAGGTTAAAGGTTAAAAGAAATGTTCCCTCTATATTTTATATACTCCCCTTTCTGAATATAGTTTTATAGATATTTTTGTTGTATAACATAAGGCAAAAATATTTGGCAAGCCCAATGAAGCTCCACCTCATCGCTGAGAGTGGCAGACTCTAACAATTATGACTAGAGAGAAGCAGCCATAGAATGATTCCGTTTGTTAGAATCTATTGAAAGGCCAGAAGTGGAGTTGAATAAATGTCATTGTGTTTTAACCATCAAGCAGCAGCCGTTCTTTAAAACACAGACTGGATATTTTTTTTCTTTTATCAGTCCTTGCTGCTTAACACTATGAAAGTGTATATTAAATGACAGTCATTTTTTTGTTTTTTTTTCACTGTCTAATTTAACTATGTCACCTGACTGCTGATAAAACTATCCAGACGCTATAGCCAGTGAAGACAAAATATAACTTTCATGTGTTTGTATGTATTACTGTTAATCGTTACCTGATATGTTGTGCTATTATTTCGGTTGGATTTGATCTAAATTTAAAGCTTTATTCACTTATTGGCATTTATTACCGGTGATGGTGTATGAACCAAGGTTATAAGATCGGGTAACAAAAAATGGTGTTGTCTGTACCAGTTTCATTAGGATGGAATTTTGTGCATTAATGTTTAGAATAACCCCCCCAGCCTGATAAGTATTTGTTTTAAAAATAACAAAACTTTCTCTTTTATCACAATAACCTATCCTGGCTTCTGTTAATATTCAGGATTTCAAAATCATGCACTTTCATTCCTCTCTTTCCGCCAACCATTCTCAAATTTTATGTCACGTGCACAGCAGCTTCTGTATTTGAGTCTCTGATTAATATTCATAATTTCTTTATTCATGTGAGGAAAGCGCACAGTTTTGTCCCTAACAAGAATATTTAAGAGAAGTTATCCCCCTTTGACCGGAGGGATGAAAAAATAAGGGTTTTTGTCACATCTCCTTTTCTTTTAGGAAGGACGGAGCATGCTGGGTAGAGGGAGTTTGGCCATGACACCAAGGTGAGCCAGACATGTCTCAAAGGCCCACATCTTATTACGTGTCCAGTGGCTCCACTCACCATTCAAATTGTATTTCAATTAATAAAGTTTTAATAGTTTATCTTCTCGTTTCATTCTTTTATCTTTCTTCACCTAACCAAATTTCACCTCCTGGGAGCATAACAAGATTGGCGTCGAGGTACAGTGCTGTTCGATAAAAGTGACTCACCTGATTTTTTTTACTTAAAAAATTTTTCGCCTATTGCTTTTGGGATCAAACTAATTTTTAATCTTACTAATATAAAGACCCCTTCCCGACCACCTAGTGAAAAAGGTTTCTCACCCTAAGATATTCTATTCATAATTATAATTTTGAATATAAATGAGATTTAGGGAAAAACTCTGTGCAAAAAAAAGTGACTCGCTTATTTCCTGCAACTAGTAATCAATAGAAACATAACCGAACAGCTTTAAATAAAGAATAATAGAGGTATAATTTATTTATAATAGGTAATATAGTTCGAAATATTTAATAATCTATGGGTCCTCCTTTATTTTGAATACCCTTTTCAACCCTTTTTGGCATTGACTTGATTAGGTTCTGGCAAATCTCATCTCCAAGCATTGAATTCCATTCGGATATGAAATTCACAATCAAATCCTCCTTGTTGCTCAACTGCTTTCTCGAGAACCTGTACTTTATAATGCTCCATATGTTTTCTATGGGGTTGAGGTCAGGAGATTGGGGCGGCCATGTCATAACACTCACCTGCTTCTCATCAAAGTATTCCTTCATCAATTTTGATTTGTGACAGGGAGCATTATCCTGCATAAAAACGAGCTTGGTGGGGTTGATTTGCACCCTTTCAGCAGAAGAGAGCAGACAAGACTCTAAAATTCTCTTGTACTGCTCGCTCCTGAGGGTCTTTTCAATAGGTTTTAAGAAACCAGTTCCATGAAAAGAAAAGCTTCCCCAGAACATTATACTGAACGGATGCTTGACAGTACTTACTGCTAAATTCAAAGAGCTTTCAAAGCTTCTTAGGATTTTAGATCGCTTATCCTTTGAATTTAGCTCAACTTTCATTTCATCGAAGAAGAGAACATTTAGTAAAAAAAATCAGGTGAGTCACTTTTATCGAACAGCGAACAGCACTGTATATCTGAACAAGGCAGACACACACACAAACATGGATTCGACAATTCAGCAACTCTTACTACAACAACAACTATGCTTGATGGAATTATTCTCTGAGAGATTTTCTGCACCCACATCAGTGCCTTCAAAAACATCAACAGTGGCATGTTCAGTCACAGTTCCACTATGACCCGGCTGATAAACAGACTTTCTGCACATGGTTTGCACAATTTGAGGATCTTTTCTGGGTGGAATTTAAAGAACAAGTGGACGACTGGAAAATCAGGCTCCTTTTACAGAAACATGACCACAATGTAAACTACATTTTACCGAAATATGCACAACAACAATTTTGACAAAACTGTTCAGACACTATGCCAGATATTCGGTGAACAAACTTCTTTTTTAATATGCGGTTTAATTGCCTTAATATTACAAAGTGTGACTTGGTCAATTTTGCTACATATGCTAATATTATGAACAAATAATGATCGAGATTTAAAATCACCTCAATCACCAATGCACAATTTAAGTGTTTAATCTTTGTAGGTCAGCATGTGATGCAGACATTTGCATAAGGATTCTATCCAAAATTGAACTAAACACTGACATTATTCTGCAGCACATTGCAGTGGAGTGTCAATGTTTGGTGAATCCTAAACATGATTCGACTATGATACAAGTTGGTACCTTCAACAATAGCTGCAATAAACACTGTTCAAACACAACGCAGTACTACACCACCAGGTACGACAGACAAGAAAGCTCCATCTCCTTGCTGGAATTGTGGCAGCAGACATTTTGTTCAGTATTATCCATTTAAATTAGATCACTGTTGGGAATGTAACTGAATGGGGCACAAGGAGGGATTCTGCACCCCACACAATGGTGCAAACCAACATGCAACACACAGCTGCCACATAAATACAGTCCGTAAAGGAAAATACAGTCTGATTGCAAATTTTCTCACAAATTCTAAGTCAAACTGCAAATATGTGGCAGTAGAATTGAATGGCTGTCCTGTTCATCTCCAAATTGACACAGCCTCAGATATAACACTCATATCTCAATCACCATGGGGAAACCATAGGCCAACTTTCACGAACACTAACCAGTCATGTAGCGCAAAGTGTGTCCGGAAATTAAATCCATATTCATGGGTGAATTACCATCAACCATCACACTCAAGAACAAAATGGTGTCTGGAATTATTTGTTTTGGTCTCTAGTCACTTGATTTTATCAAGTCACTGGATTTTCTGAACACTTCACTCAATTCTGTGTGCAATGTCGTATCCAGACCTTCATTTCAGGGCGCCATTACTGACCTGACCAAATTAGAAACAACCCTAGCCATATTCCAGCAAATCATGGATACAATGTTAACAGCTGTGTACATGGATGATATTATAATTGTCGGGCAATCAAGTAATGAATTAACAGAATGGGGTAAGTAAACTCCTGACACGCATTCAAGACTTTGGTTTCCATCTTCAACCAGAAAAGTGCCAGTTTTACTTAACATCAATAAAATACCTAGGCTTTATATTTGACAAAGGTCGTCATTCAGATCCTTCAAATATTGCAGCTATTCAACGAATGCCACCCCCAACAGATGTCAGCAGTTTACACTCAATTCTCGGGTTGGTGAGTCACTATAGTAGTTTCCTACCTTCACTTCACCAAATTAAGTCACCACTCCACAAACTGTTGGTGAAAGAAAACAAGTGGTCCTGGCCCCGGGACTGCCAACAATCTGTGGTGGAGACATACCTCGCCAAAGCAAGAGAAGGCAAATTGTCTGTACATGTTCTTGTAGGCATCATGGATGTGAGGCGAACGCCGGCAAATCAATATTGAAGTGACACAGTGCATGCGTTATCAGTGAGAACGAGGCTAACACAAGTGAGAGATATTGTTTTCTTGCCCGAGACCAAGGAAGGATAAAAAAAAGCTGACTTTTTGTTCCAAGTCAGTTTTGTTCTTTGAGAGTAGTGAAGATTATACTCGTGTTCTAGAGAAAGAGCAATAGTACTTTTGTTTATGGTGTGCAGGAAACCGTCCCAAGCGAAGCATTGTTCCGGTTTCCACATTAGCTGTCGGTGGGAACAGATTCAAGCGGAAATTTATTTTTCCTACCATCTAATTTTCGTTTAACTCACACACAATCTTTTGACAAAATCAAATCTTTGTTAAACTCTGACCTACTACTCACACATTTTGGCCCAACATGGAAGTTTGCGGTGGCAGCTGATGCTTCAAGTCATGGTGTGGGAGCAGTGGTCTCACATGTATTTGCAGACAGAACTGAAAAAGCCAACATGCATTCAGCTAGGTCCCTGACAGCTGTTGAACATAACTACAGCCAAGAGGAAAAGGAAGCTCTTGCACTAACTTCTGCAGTGAAGAAATTCCATCAGATGCTATTTGGACATTCTTTCACACTTCTGACGGACAAGACATTACATTCCCTATTTGACTCAAAAAAAGTATCCCTTTATACTCAGCTAGCTGACCATATTATTGGGTTATGATTTTATCATCCAATACTGTAAGACAACAGAATTTGGTCAAGCTGATGCCTTATCACACGTCATCAGTACACAAAAAATGCCAGACAATGATATCATCATCACTGCCATCAGCTTTGAAGATGATTTCAAATGAATGCTCACTGATTGCATCAGAATAATTCCTGTGACAAGTGCTGGAAACGCAATAAACTAGAAACGCAATAAGACTCAATCATACAAAAAGTTGTCACGTTTCTCCCACATTCATGTCCCCTCTAACATTACAGGAACGCTTCAACAGTTTCAACGTTGCAGGGACTCTATCGGTAATTGATGACTGATGTTTACAGATCATATAATTGTTCCCACTAAGCTCAGACAGGCAGTTCTGAAACAACTACATTCAGAACACCCAAGCATTAACTGGATGAAAGCCATAGCCTGCAGCGTGGTGTATTGGCCTAACATAGACACAGACATAGAACATGCCATTAAGGGTTGCCTTCAATGCATGGAAGCACAGAAAAATCCGCCTCGGATTGTTGACTCACATTGGACATACCCCGAGCGACCATGATCTCGCGTGCACATTGATTTTGCTGGCCCTATCAATGGCCTTAGTTTTCTGGTATTTGTAAATGCCCATTCCAAATGGCCAGAAATCTTTCCAATGCAACCGACAGACACTCGTTCAACAATTGCAATCCTCAGATGACTATTTAGTCAACGCAGCCTACCTGAGACACTGATCTCGGACAATGAGACAGAATTTACATCAGAGTTGTTCTCTCACTTCTGCAGCTCATGCTGTATCACACACACCCGGGCACCACCTCACCACCCACAATCCAACAGTCAAGCTGAACATTTTGTGGGGACATTCAAATGTTCTCTACTTAAAGCAAAGCGGGGGAGCAACGATAGAGGAGACACTGCACGCTTTTCTCCTTCCTTACTGATCAACACCAAATGGAGCAATGAGAAACGCTCTATCACCAGCAAAGTTCTGTACTCCATTGAATGCCTTATAGCCAGAACAATGTCAACGATAGCACAACATGAACAAAAAGCAAGAAAATACATTTCCAGTTGGCACACCAGTGTTTGTCAGGAATTGCAGGTTTGGTCAGCAGAACTTGACACTTGGCACACTTTCATAAAAGAAAGGGACAATACGTCTATGATGTACAAGTTGGTAATCAACTCTCGGCATGGCACAAAAATCAGTTACGTCCCAGATACACCAAAAAATGACATAGTTAGCAACAGTCCAACTATTCTATTTGATTTACTGATGGACCCTTTTGAATTGCCATCCCGTTGACCTCTCCCCCATTCAGGAAAATTGAAATGAGAATGAGAGAACTCGCAGGCAAAAGCGCAATTGCATTAGGGTGAGACGCCTTCAAGTTGATCCTAAGCATATGCGATACGACTTAAACAGGGAGGTGTTAGGGCACAGTTGGCCCTAATGAAAATATTTAAGAAACGTTATCCTCCCTTTGACCAAAGAGATAAAAAATAAGGGTTTTTGTCACATCTCCTTTTTTTTTTGGAAAGACAGGGCATTCTGGGTGCAGGGAGTGTTGGCCATGACACTAAGGTGAGCTAGACAGATCTCCATGGCCCACATCTTTTTACATAGTTTGTTATTTACTTGACACCCCCCCCCTCCACCAAATGAAGTTGCATTGTGTCACAAGGTCGGTTTAATGTGGGGATCCCAAGTGCATACACCCAGGCTAGGAACAAAATTCCCCGAGCCCCCACAAGTGTCAGTTGCGCTGGCCTCAGTGCGAGCACCAATCCTTCTTCTCTGGTGCAATGAGAGGCACCTCTCAGTATAATTTTCCTCAGTTGCAACCCTGTCCTTCGAAGGAGCCGCCCCTGAGCGCACTCTGCCCGAAGACAGAGGCGCAACTGAGAGATGACTACAAACTATTTATAGTAATTCACGCACTAATCTTTTTATGTAGTTTATCTTCTCTTTCCATCCTTTTATCTTTCTTCACATAACCACATTTCACCCCCTGAGTGACTTCACTTGAACCTCCTCCCCAGTATAGGTGAATGCAGCTGTCTCTGCTTATTTGGTTCCTGCTCTGACTCTTGGGTGCCTACATCTGTAGTTAAAAATTGACTTTCGTAGCACTGTTACCTGTCTGCCAAGACCTGGGTAAATATTTCTTCCTTCCCAGTTTCTCTTCTGCTTCCACTGGTACTTTTAGTTTTCTTTTATGTTAAAGCATCAGCTTTGTCATTCTCTGAAGGCATGAACACTTTGAGGGTTGGCTGAAAAGTTCATAACCTGACCAAGATACTCTCATGAAATTTGAAAAGAAATGAGCTTTACTTTTTAACATCATCATCCTTGTGGTCCACACTCTTCTTCCATTATTGTTACAGTGCTTCGATCCCATTGAAGAAGCTTTCATCATGTTGGTCAAAAAGAATTTTAACATTGTTTGTATATTTCCTCTTCATTCGGGACATTCAAGAGTCTGTTCTATTGTTACTTTGTTCTGCCTTGGCGACATTCAATTTCTCTAGTTTCACTCTGTTTGCATATCACTGGAAGGTGGTTGCACAATGATTGTCATTTCCTGTGATTTGTATTAAGCATTGGTGTTGTCTAGTGTACAGTGAAACTTTTCAATTTTCTTTTTTTTTTCTTTACTTTGTGCAACTATGATGGATATGTTGAAAGGCTTTCCTTTCAGTTTAATGACAAAAATTTTTTCAGATAATGGAGTATCCCAGAACCTATTTCTTCATATCTTTGTCTAATATCAGTCCTACTCCTCTTTCATTTTTCTCTCCACCTGCATATATGATCCTCTGTTGTTGTTTTTTGGCAGGGGTGCCCCTCCCCCCCGAGGGAATCTCTATTGTTTACCCACCTCATTTTCCATGCACCTAAAATATAAACATTTGACCTGTTTCATTTCCCACTTTATATTTTCTAATTGGCCACATTGATTTAGTCCTGATATTGCATTTCCAGAGAATTATTTTTAGCTTGCAGGTCATCGCTACTGTGTAACAGGTTTAGCCTTTGTACAACTTTTCATTTGAATGAATATACTCTTTTTGTTTATACTCACAATGTGGAAAGGCATTTGTTTTTTTTTATCAGGTACTTAAAAACTCTAGCCTTGTGCCAAACTAAGACATAGTAACATCACTGAAACCGACTATATGGCTAGGATACGTAGATGGCACCTTCATACTCTGGCCCCACCAGAAAGAGATCCAGCTACGACTGAACTGTGTGAACTCAATAACCCCATCAATACTGTTCACAATGGAGAGAAAACGACCAGCATTCCTGGGTGTTCTAATATCTCAAGAGTATGGGTTCAAGACGTCTGCATGCCACAAGCAAGCCAACATGCATCAGACAATACCCAAACTTTGAATCCCACCACCCATACAGTGTTACTCAATGTTTCTCTTTTGCCCTCAATGTGAGTGTCAAATTCTCTGAGCCCTCTTTCCTCGTTATGTGTCCCAAAAGTTTCAGCTGACTTTTTATGATTCTAAGAGTCCTTTTTTGTTTTTTTGTTTTTTTTTTCTTTTCATTTTTCTTAAAACTTCCTCATTGCTCATATGCTCTGTCCTTGGTATTCTCAGCATCCTTCTGTAGAAACATGTCACAGCTGCAATGAGTCTCCTCTTCATCTGTAAGGAAATTGTCCAGCATTCATTAAAATATAGGAAGATTGATAATGGGAAAATTGGAGTAGGAATTCTTTTTTTTTTTCTCTCTCTCTCTCTCTCTCTCTGAGCATTTAAAAAAAAAAAATCGAATTTTAGCAATTTATTTTTTGTTATGGATGTAAACTTAGTCTAAAAGTTATTCATAATGTGTAACTAAATTATATCTCCATGGAATTTCTAACTTTTTGTTGTATCCATTCATTATATTGCTTTTATTTAAATTGGTGTTTCGTTTCATTCAATTGCACCAAGCATAAATCTGTTAACAATTATTTTTTTTGATTTGAATTCTTTCAATTCTGATGTTCGTCTCTCTGTTTCCTGCAGGGTGGCGTGTTCTTGTTCTGGGAACATGTTTATGCTGCTGGGAAGTTTCCACTAAGCACATTGCAGTGGGTCATCACCAAGTTTTTCTGGTTTGTTCCTTGCAGCTGTGACCTCACTCGGCAGACATGGAAAGTCATTGAAGAAGCCAACTTCTCCAAGCATGAATATGTCAAACACAGAATGGCTGTAATGTCATTAGTCAGCCTGACACTGTTTGGGCATGCTGTCAAATGAATTTCTTGTAATCTGTACATGCATGCACATACGTAGACACAGGTGCACACAAGTGCAGATTAGAGATGTTTTTTATGAGAAAATACATCATGCAGCTGGAAATTTTTTTTATTTTTTTTATTTTTAAGGTTGACAAAATTTAATTTCTCATGCCCCCTCTCTCACTCTCTCGCTTTCTTCCCTCACTCTCTCACTTTCTTCCCTCGCTCTCACTTTCTTCCCTCGCTCTCTCTCTCTTCCCTCACTCTCTCGCTCTCTTCCCTCACTCTCTCGCTCTCTTCCCTCACTCTCTTCCCACCATTTCTCCCCCAACTTCGCTCTCCATAAGCACAATTTTATTATTGTCATCTGAATTCAGCTGGTCTTATGTTCGAAAATCTTTTTATTTGTATGCTTAAATAATATCCATTGTTCTTTCAACCCCACAGATAATTTTGAGATAAAATTCTTGCCTTTCGCAAAATTGTAGAATGGTAACCAAATCCATCTGTTGTCAATGGGGGGATTGGTGCTTTTGTTCATGTCAGCTGCATCATCAATATGAAGATATTTCAATGTCTTTATTTCTTGATAATTCTGTCATTTAAATTGTGTGCATGTTTTGTTTGTTTTTTTTTTTTTGTTTTTTTGTTTTTTTAAAACTTATTTTTCTGGGTCCTTTCAGTTCTATAGCCATTTTCAAATTTGGGGGTGGGGGTAATTTTCTGTGATAACAAAGAATATTATTAAAATGAATATATTTTTTTTTGTTTACTATACTGTTATGCATGAGACATTTTTATAGTAGTAATTTAAAAAAGTTTTTGCTTTATTTCTCTAATCTGGTCAGGACATTCTGAAATATGTACTAGTATATCTTTCTTTTCATTCTTGCTTCCCCCCTCTCTGTCACTTTCTTCTTTCCCCCCTCTCTGTCACTTCCTTCTTTCCCCCCTCTCTGTCACTTCCTTCTTTCCCCTCTCTGTCACTTCCTTCTTTCCCCCCTCTCTGTCACTTCCTTCTTCCCCCCCTCTCTGTCACTTCCTTCTTCCCCCCCTCTCTGTCACTTTCTTCTTTCCCCCCTCTCTGTCACTTTCTTCTTTCCCCCCTCTCTGTCACTTCCTCCCCCCTCTCTGTCACTTCCTCCCCCCTCTCTGTCACTTCCTCCCCCCTCTCTGTCACTTCCTCCCCCCTCTCTGTCACTTCCTCCCCCCTCTCTGTCACTTCCACCCCCCTCTCTGTCACTTCCACCCCCCTCTCTGTCACTTCCTTCTTTCCCCCCTCTCTGTCACTTCCTTCTTTCCCCCCTCTCTGTCACTTTCTTCTTTCCCCCCTCTCTGTCACTTTCTTCTTTCCCCCCTCTCTGTCACTTTCTTCTTTCCCCCCTCTCTGTCACTTTCTTCTTTCCCCCCTCTCTGTCACTTTCTTCTTTCCCCCCTCTCTGTCACTTTCTTCTTTCCCCCCTCTCTGTCACTTTCTTCTTTCCCCCCTCTCTGTCACTTTCTTCTTTCCCCCCTCTCTGTCACTTTCTTCTTTCCCCCCTCTCTGTCACTTTCTTCTTTCCCCCCTCTCTGTCACTTTCTTCTTTCCCCCCTCTCTGTCACTTTCTTCTTTCCCCCCTCTCTGTCACTTTCTTCTTTCCACTTTCTTCTTTCCCCCCTCTCTGTCACTTTCTTCTTTCCCCCCTCTCTGTCACTTTCTTCTTTCCCCCCTCTCTGTCACTTTCTTCTTTCCCCCCTCTCTGTCACTTTCTTCTTTCCCCCCTCTCTGTCACTTTCTTCTTTCCCCCCTCTCTGTCACTTTCTTCTTTCCCCCCTCTCTGTCACTTCCTTCTTACCCCCCCTCTCTGTCACTTCCTTTTTCAATACAGACCTCCATTAATATAGTTTTTGATCACTACCCAGTTGGTCAAAGTATAAAAAGAATCAACCATTTATTTATGAGGAATTTTTTAAACCCTTCCATACCCACAAAATAACCATTTTCTCTGCCTGATTGTATGTATGTCAAAGGTTATCTTTCATTGGCTTATGTGAAAGTCTAAAATACACTACATGCTGTTTGACAGCTTACTCTCACCTTTTCTTTGTTTTTTTTTTCTTTCCTTTCTTTTCCCTATCGTTCATGATTTTACAAGATCCTTTGGGTGCTTACAAAGTTATACTTCTCTGTAATTATGACAGTTTTAACACAACAGTCATGAAAAAATGTGCGAATTTAAAATTGCCAAGTCCAGCAATGCTCAAATTTCCTTCTCAATTAATATTAATTGCTTCTTAGTTTTACATAGATTGCCCAACTTCTGGAGATTTGTGGTGAGGGATGTACCTTCCAATGTCAGTAATAAGTTAGCTGATTAATAATAAACAAACAGACACTGGATGGCAAAACTTACTCAACTGGTAATAAAAGATAGCTTATTTATAATTTTTATTTATTTATTTATTTTTTCTTTCAGGAGGAGATTGTATCATTTTATCCCAGATCTCCCCTTTAAGATCTGACATAACCAAACTTTTTCAGTTTTGGAAATGGCTGCTATGAAAGGATCGTTTTAAATAAAATCTTAAATATATTTTCCATCCATTCTCTTCTACATATTTTATTGACATCACTGATATAAATTTTATTTCTTTACATTTTTATGAAACATTTTCAAGGAAGTATCAATCTTGTCTTTGTTAGTTTGAGGTTTTACATTTATTTTAAAAGTTTCATATTTTTCTGGATTACCTGAACTACATTTATTGTCACCCTCGTCAGAGGCCAGTAAATTACAGCATGACCTACAAAAGGTTTGGGAATCTAAAAAGTGTCTTGATAACTACCCACAACCAAAATCTGACTAAACACACACACACATACATTAGTAAAAGGTTTGTCACTTAACTGATTGATATTACCTTCAGCACCCCCAACTCCAGACATTTGTAGATCGACCCTCTGTGAATTACACCATCCACTTGTCAGTGGGTATCACCAATATATTTAAACATATATATATTATTTATTTTGAAAGGAATTTCTTGGTTTGAAAGATTTCCTATCATCCTTTCATAGGAGATGTTGGCTAGGTTTTTATGCTTGCATAGACACATTCCTTTAAATTTTATTTGTACTTTTATGTGTTATGATATGCAAGCTTCACTGATTGTATTCAGGTGAAGCAGTCAACTTTGACATATTTTATATATATATATATATATATATATATATATATATATATATATATATATATATATATATATATATATATAATACACATACACCTTGACCCCTTATCAAACTTCAGTTTCTTTTTCACCACCCTTGGCATAAACAAATTCCTAAGTTTTGTGTAATAATTTTTAAACACAAAAGTCAGTGTTTAATGAAGAAGGAAAAGATCTTAAAAAGAATAAAAAGAATCTGATGTTAACATATAGATGCCGTTCTATCGCATAACTTACAGGATTATGTTACAGTTTATTAGTTCTTGTTAATCTTCTAGTGTGCCTATAATTATTAAACTAAACTTTACTATGTAAAGGAATAGGTACTATCAACAGTTTCAAATAACTTAGACTATAAGATAAGGTACTACTAATTTTATGAATTAAATTTTGTTATCGGTGTGTATGGGTATATGTATATGTAATAAATACTCAGGAAGTAACTTATCTCTTGATTGACTCCATAGTATTGTCAAACATCACTCATCAGTTCAGATGTTTCAATAAATCTATTGAATTATTACCAGATATTGTGTATACCCCACAAAATATTAATTGTAGTCACCAAATATGAAATATGCACCATGTTAGTTAAAAATGTGATATTTAGTATTTAGCAGTTAAAATGTTTGATTTTCACACACACACACACACACACACACACACACACACACACACACACACACACACAGTAACAGATTGGGTTTGGATTTTCTTCCACGCCCAGGCAAATTCTGTCGTGCCAAATTGTTTATACGTCTTTATAACGGACTGTACCGTAGATATATGCATAACTAAGCGGTTTGAAAAATTGCTGTAACTATTTCTCGACTTTGAAAACTTCAAAATTCTCTGTCTCAATTCAACGCGAAGATCCTTTGTTCCCCCCACCCATTGTTTTGTTAACGTAAGAATAACAATGGTGATACTCTATGCAGCACGTGATGTTCTTTGCTGGAATTATCACAAATATTCTACTGAACAAATAGTCTAGAAGGCTTCATTGCTAAAATAATTATGTAAATTGCTTATACTTACAAGAAGCGATCAATTTAAAACGATATTTTCTAATGTACACACACACACACACACATATATATATATGAGAGAGAGACAGTTAAAGATCCAATGCGGATATGGATCAGAATCTGACAGCATAAGATAAAGAACAAATACGAAATATTTATCAATCTAACATGTTTCTCTTTTTTTAAAGCTTCAACAGATATTGAAAGAAAACAAAGACTGAACTTTGGTATTTTTTAATTTTGTTTCAGTTGATTCTAAGTGGTCAGTCATGTATCGCGTGCATGAAAATTGTAAATAATTCTATGTCTGTAAAAATTCTAGTACGTCTAAGAAGGCATCGTATGGTAATGGGTATTTATAATTGTCTGTCTAGTATGAGGAGTCCTAATGCATTCACCTTCACACAGTCATCCAGTGCAGCAGGGTGACACTCCATTTAATCTGGGACTTTTTATATATCCATACTGTTTGTATTATATAGACATAAGTTGGATCCTTTCGGAATGGATTCAAAGTTGGATCCTTTCGGAATGGATTCAAAGTTGGATCCTTTCGGAATGGATTCAAAGTTGGATCCTTTCGGAATGGATTCAAAGTTGGATCCTTTCGGAATGGATTCAAAATCATGTTTTAGGCATATGTTTATAGTTAGTAATAATTTTCTTAAGCTTTCAATGTATTTTCTCCTTAAAGAATTGTTTTTTTTTATTTAGGTAGCATTAGTAAATTATATACAATTAAATCATACAGAATAAACCAATAATCACTAATAATTTATAAAATAGAAACACTTAAAGCATCAACTGAAACTTATTTATTTTAAATTATTTATTTAATATATTCAGTTTATGTTATGTGATTGCCTCTAAGCAAATACCAATCCAACTGATTTTATACTAAAATTTTGAGTCAATTATCCCATTTATATTATAAAAACTCTTTATGTAAAAAAACTAAAGATAACCTTGGTAAATCCTACCAAAAATATTTATATTTGATTGTATATAATGGACTGATTATTTAATTTTAATTTTAATTATTTTATAAATTATTTCATATATTCTACTGGGTTGGCCAAAAAGTTCATTTGATTATTTAAATAGAAAATTTATTTAATAAACCAAACAAATTTTTGGCTAACCCAATATATGTTTTTTATTTATTTATTTTTTTGGTGTTACTGTAAATGGTAGCAGGCATACACTGGGGCCTTGGGGCATATTTCCAAGAGAAAAAAGGGAACTACTCTGTTTATAAATGGTCTCAGTAATAACTTGTCTTATTAGGAGAGTAGTTTTCAATTTTCTTTGCCCTGTGCACCTTATTCACCGTAAGTCAGGAGGCCATCCTCACCTCCTCACCAGATTGTCCAACTTAAAAAGTGCATTCCCAGTAATATGCCTTATAGTAGTGAACATCTTCATTCTTTTCCATATTAGTACATTTACATGGAATATCTTTATAGTTTTACAGAATTAATAGCAATAGAAAATGTTGATGCATTTTTAAACTTGAATACATGTGCAGTAATTTGTTTTAATTCATAGCTAATTATTAAATAAACTGAAACCTACTCCAATAAAGAAAAAGTTCACTCAAAAGCAAAGTTTTTGTAATTCAATAAAGAAAAAGTTCAATAAAAAAATCTGTGTATTTAAATCGATTGTATTTTGATGAAGATTACAGTCAAGGAGAAATATGTGAAAAATGAAACCCTGATATCCCCACAACCTGGGGGGCGGGGGAAACCTTGTATTTGAAGAAACAAGACTTTCTTTACTGAACTGTTTAACTCACAGAAATTTTTCTTAGATTTTTTTCTTTAATATTTCCTTTAATATTTTTCTTAGAATATTCCATTAAAATTATTGTTAATTTTTTTTTTTTTTAAACTTCTGTTTGCCTCTTATCTTTCCTTTTCTGTCTTCATTCGATATCAAGATTATTATTTAAAATCATTTTTACATTTAATTCGGTATTTTTGTGCAATATCATCAATTTCTAATCTTCATTAACAGAAAATCCCACTATTTTTCTAAATTTGGAAAATCTTTCATCAAAAGATTGTTCATGATTGATAGAAAGTTATTCTCAAAGTTAATCCAAGCTTCAGTCAGTAGTTTAGAATTTTCATCTTGTAAAATCTTCTATTTATTTATCAAAATAGAAATGACTCTGAAAATGTTTGTGATTATGAAACTAACATATTTATTCTTACACACTGCACATGTCTTGGGCATTTTGCTTCTGACATGTCAATTCAATTTAAAAATAATTTAGTTGTGGAATTGTATTTTCAGTGTTATTTTCTACCTTGGTCTGTTGAACAATTTCTAGATTAAAAAATCACAAAAAGCAAATATAATCTATAATACTAGTTGGGGTGGGGAGGAAAACCAAAAACAATATCCTCTGCTAAGGACACATAATCATTCATTGTAGTTGTGTTATTATTTACCAAAATTAAGCTGAAGTAAACTTTAAAGCACTCAATAGGGTCATGTTGACAAGAACAGGGCTGCTATTATGCTATAAAGATTCAAATAGCAAAAGTAGAAGGGAACATGGTAAATAAAATGTTAGCTAATATTCTTTAAAGTTTTGTGTTTTCAATTGCATTCCAGTGTTGGAGCAATTTCATTTACCATTTGTCAAATACCAATATTTAAAAAAATTTCTGGCATATTTTGATATTTTATTACATTTCTCCTCCCCTGGCTAATTTTCAAGATGTCAATCATTTATTTTATAAAAACTATTGGTCACCATATTTATTTGGTCTTTTTTTTTTTTTTTTTTTTTTTTTTTTTTAAGTCAAAACCGACTTCAATGTTTTTTGAGATTTTCTCTTTTTAATTTGTTTATATGTTGTAATTTTATTTTCAAATATTTATTAATCATTTTTGTCTTCCCATTCCTTTTATATCAAATGTTGTTTCTGTTAAAATCTCTTTGGAAATTGTTATTAAAATGGTAATGAGATATTTTTTTTTTTCCTTACATTTTTGACGCTGTATTCAATGTTTCTGGTTTTTCTCTAAACTAATCTCAACTCAATCAAAATCTCCCACTTCATCCATATTTCAATATTTTCAAATATTTATTCAGTATTTTTTTTTTTTTTGTAACAACTTATACATGTCCACCATTATTCATTAATGACTGAAATTTCTGTCATCTTAATTTCAGTTGCTTTTCAATGCAACTCTTCATATAATACTACACCCAACTGTAAACAAATAAGTATTATTATGTTCATATATAATGCAACATTATCAATCATAATTAACTTTTAACTAGTGTCTTGTTAATTTTGGTTTTTTATATGCTAAAACTCTCATTAGCAAAAACTGAATCGGAAATATAATAAAAAGATCTCTTGGTAAGACTCTAACTTGCTTGCTTTTTTCTTTTTTTTTTTTTTTTTTTTTCTAAACTACTAAACATTCCAGCAAATATTACTATAACTATTACTTGTGCAAATATAATAAATAAATAGATGACTGTTTAAACATTCAAGAGAATACTACAACTGCTAACCCTATTGATGTAATAAAAATCAACTGAAATTAGTATGAGATATCCTAGTCAGAAATGAATAATATTTGATAATGATTAATCTAATAAAAAATTTAAAGTAATCTCACTAACACTGAAATGAAAAGAAAAATTAGTGAAAATGTTAGTTGATATTTAATCTAATAACAATCTGTATACTACTACTTACTATAAATAAGACAATTTGTTTTCATTTGTTTTATGGCTTTCTCAGTTAAGCAAAATTCCGTTAGTTTTAACCGTCACAAAGTAGGGACTGTATAACATCTTACCTGACTTGGCTAAACTTAGCAAATGCCTCTCTCACCAAATAGTTATGGTTATTTGCAAGAGAATTTGAGAAAGATTAACTGTAAAAGGAAATTCTTTATTCATTTTAAGTACTTTGTTGATAATTTTAAATAGTTTACTGCACAATTTACGCATTAACAGATAGTTCAAAATCAGAACAGAGAATTTCATGCAATCCACTATATTAACAACAATTATTAGTGATTACTAACTGATTGTATAAATCTGCCAAAAATTGCTTCTGCATCCAATTCATCTAACAATTCCTTTTCAATGACTAACATCTATGATTGCAAATTCTCCTCAGACAGCAAATTTCTTGAATTTGTTTTTATGATCTTAAGCTTTGAAAATGTCCTCACATCGGACTTTAATATGCAGACGACTTTATAAAGTTCTTATTCCTTTTTTATTACTAAAGCAGTTGTCTGTGTTTGTTTCTTTATTGTATTTTTATTTGATATAGGGGGCCCAATCTATCTGGGCCCTATATGTCATCGGGCAATCAGACACCTTGGCCAGTTCATTACTATTTTTACTTCATAAGCTTTTATGAGAATAAAATGAACTGGAATACATCATTTTGTCTTAATTTTGATGTGTAAGTTTGTATTATTTTTTATTTATTTATTTATTTTTTTTAAAGCTCTACTGTTTGTCAGTTTTTATGTTTTTTTCATGAGCAGAGATTCACCATATTTCCTGCTGTACAACATGTGTTTGGAATTTAAGGAATCTTTTGAAAAAAATGTAAACAAATCATAGCATTTGTGTTATAACTATTTCCCATTTTACTAGTAGAAATTTGTAATGTTGTCTGGGGTCAAAACACTAGAGAAGTATTGTTAACTACAGCATACTCATCCTCTGATTGCAACTGAACCTGATTTATCCTCATAATTCACAACAGTAAGCCCTCAGTTTGGCTTTATATTATAATGGTGAAACTTTGATTTACAAAGTCGGGGTCCACTTTGCTCTGATACATACATTGTAAATTGAACCCTTATTTGATATTCACGCCATGTGTTTCCATTTTAAAACTTAATTATATTTAATATGTACAGCTTTTCTTAACCAAAAAGCATTCTCAACAATACTTATTTGTATTTTTTTTATTTATCTGGCATTATAAAAATCAAAACAATATTAAAGTCGAGAAAAATCAATTTTTTTTTTCTCCATTCAAAACTTCTGCATTCAGTCAGTTATGTGCCATGTCTGATACACACTTAGTCAATCATGTATCTTTCCATACATGACTAACGAAGCAGATTTTTTTCCTGCATTAGGTTGCCATTTCTTTCTGTGGTAGACCAGTTGTCATCCAAGACTATAGAACTCGGTTTGTCCTGCTATTTACCCATAGCTGGCGGGGTGAAGAGGATTGATGCCTTTCCATGATAAATGAATGTAATGGATTCAACTAGAATTCCAACTCGTCTCTCCGATTCCTCAATCCTAGCCATTATCCATTACTTCACCGTCCCTCTGTTCTGCATTGTTTCTTATTTATTCTTAACAAAATCTTTGCTTTTTCTTGACATTTATTCCTCAAAGGTGAAAACGTAAATACATTATTAAAGAAAACAAATTGAATTAAATTTTCATTTGAAAATCAAAATTCAAATCTGATAAACTGAAATTTTAAATTTTCAAAATATACTATCAAGTATGTCAGCACTGCTTACATC
>OZ038505.1:26061384-26118884 GCA_964036315.1 Acanthosepion esculentum
ACCATGTCTCACAGCAATGAGACAAAACTGTTGCACAGTGAAATTGATTAAGAGGTAGGCCCTGAAACAATTTGCAATTGCATTGCTTATATTTTCTGTATAAGTAATTTAGGATTTTTACATCCATCCAATTGACGCTATTATTACAGAGAAGAAAGAATTATCACTTGAAATCATTAGAAATGGCAAAAGAAATCTAACATGAAAATGAATACATAAATAAAATGCAATGTATTAGCAGCCTGGTCATCCTTATTTATTAATGAGGTCTTCATCTGCTGCTGCAATAACATTGGATCCTTTCATTACTAAGGATTACAAAAATAATTCTACATTCTTTATTTTCTTTCCACTGGTTGTGTAGACATCTCTCTCCCACACACATACACACACACCAGCCACAAGAGCGAGTCTTCCCCATTTCTCTGTTTATTTCTCACACCACTGATGAAGAACACAGGCATGCCCGAAAATTCTGGACTTAAAACCTTAATTTCCGTGCTTCATTTTCGTCTTGTTAATAATTAATATTTAATAAATATTTTTCATACTGATCACATTGGTGCCATTTCGTTTGCCCTTGTTTTATTAAACAACCTATCTATTTTTGCATACTATAAAAAGCACACATGGACTCTTCCTTCTAATATATATATATATATATATATATATATATATATATATATATATATATATATATAATTATTTATTTGAATATTACAACATAAATATGTTATAAAATCACGACAAAAGTAGCCATTTTGTTTCAACACTTCTAGTGTCTTATCAAGTGACGATGTAGAATATAGAATTAATGGTTTTAAAAGTTTCAAATTAATCAACGATCCTTAGCCAGGAGTAAACGCTGTTACATAAGCTAGAGTAGCCAATCAAGATACAAGTATAGGGTGATTCGAAAAATTTGACAACTAAGCAAGGTTATCATATATATTAAAAGATTTATAAAATTTGAAATTAAAATTAAAAGTAAAAAATTAAAATTACCTATTTAGAAATCTAAATCAAATCTCTATTAAGTTTTAAATTGTAGAATTACCAAGGAGAAAAAATGTAAAAATATAAAAATAAAAATAAAAGATATATATGCTATTTAATTTGTATTTTCATTGAAATTATGTTGAAAGGGATGTTCAGAATCCCAGACATAAATGTATACATGTTGTAATATTCAAATAAATAATTATATCTGCTCTACTCTGTATTGAGCACTCTTTAAAGAATATTAATTGTTGGTTATTGGATCTCACTCCGTATATACCAATCCTAAACTTGTATATATATATATATATATATATATATATATATATATATATATACGCACACGCATTTACTACATAAACACTAATATTATAAGATATAAAAGAAATTATTAGTAAGTAATATAAACTAATTAAAAATTAAATAATAGTCTAGGTTTGTCTTTTACACCTCTACTAAAAGTGTATCTTCAAAAGGAAATTTTTTTTATTTATTTATTTTATTTTATTTATTTTTATTTTATTTAAAAATATTTTATTTATTTTTTATTTTAAATATTTTATTTATTTTTATTTTTTATTTAAACCTTATTTAAAGTTTTTGTATTTTTTATTTAAATTTATTTTTGTTTAAATATTTTATTTTATTTTTTTTAAATATTTTTTATTTTTATTTAAATTTATTTATTTTTATTTAAATTTATTTATTTTTATTTAAATTTATTTATTTTATTTTTTATTTATTTTTTTTATTTACTTTTTTATTTTTTATTTAAACCTTATTTAAAGTTTTTGTATTATCTTAAGGTTTTTCCCCCCCCCCCATTTTTGGACATTTGTATTGTATACTTTTTTAAGAGCCTATAATTCTTATCGTGATCTGTTATCTGCCTTTACGAAAAAGACACACAAAAGGAAATTTTTGTGCAAGCCTGATTTATAACAATTGTATTTTTTCTTTTATGTCTGTGTGATAAATGTTCCTTTCAAATTTCAAAGTATTTTTGAGTTTTGCATGTAGCTCTTTTTTCTATAATTGGGATATAAGAGATATTCTCTCTTCTTCCATTTACTCCAGGAAGGTGGGGAGGGATTTTTCAATGCCTACACAACCAGTGGAAAGAAAACATAGAATTTAAAAATTGAAACATAATTCTCTATTATTTCACTTCTCCAAATTATTGATGAAACTAAATAAATAACAATTTAAATGTTAAATTTGAAAAGATTTCCCAACTTCATCATTATGTAGTGGCGTGGGAATTTGGAGTTAAAATGAACAATCATTTTACCCACACCAAGTTTAATGGAGGCTAAGAATAATGAGGAAACATGAGTAAATTTTAACATAAGATAAGGAATTCATTTGCAAATTTACATGCTTGAAGCTGTGTCAGTAGCTCATTTCTGGAAAATAAATCGGAAATTTTTAAAGCCTGTAATTTCAACAAATTGTCATGAAGAGGAAATGTTCATACAACAGATTAAATGATCTGACACAAAATAATATTCAAAAATATTTAGAACAAAAGTAAACGAGTTTGTGGTTCACAGAAGTATTTATATGGTTGTCTACATTCAAAAGTAGACAAAGTGAGATAGTTTGAAATACTTAGCTTTCTTGGGTTGTTGAAATAAAGTTCTTTGAAGTGCCAAGTGCTTGGTTAAGGCCGATTTGATCTAATTTGACACTGACGAAACGCTGGATGTATGAATAGAAACAAAACTTTTCACACAACTTCAGACACTCTTGCTAATTAAATTTTCTTTCCTTATTTCATATCAAAAAAGATTTCCCATAAGTTCACTATTTTCTTTTCTTTTTTTCTAGGCTAACAGCTAATTTCTGTGAAAACAAGTTTTTCATTGGTCCAAATAAAATTTAACAGGAGCTTGCAAATTTGTTTTCATCTTTTTCCTCAGCTCACACAAAATTGAAGGGAATAAAGGGAATTATTATTTCATACTCACCACAACTGCATGCGCGCACACACGCACACACACACACACACATACACACACACACACACATACACACACACACACATACACACACACATACACATACATACACACACACACATACACACACACACATACACACACACACACACACACACACACACTTTGGTGCTACAAGATTGGATACCATTTCTTTTGAAAAAAATCGGTATTTGGTTTAATAATTGATAATTTTTTTTAATTATATTTTCAGGATGGTGTCTTCATATTTTGGGAACATGTCTATGCTTCCAATGACAAATGGATTTCTTTAATGCAACGATTCCTCACCAAAATTTGGTATACTATATTCTCTGGCTGCAATTTGACAAGGAAGTCTTGGAAATACATCGAGGAGGCACATTTCGCTACTCACGAGTTTTCTACCATTGCGCTGGATGTTCTTCGTCTCGTCAACACGACCCTGTATGGAATTGCTACAAAATAAGTTGTCACCACATGTTATAATAATCTCCCTTTGTTTATAATCTCCCTTTGTTTGGTCTCTCTCTATTTATTTATTTATAGATATAATATCCTCCACCCAATCAAATGTTTCTTACTGGAGGTTTTTGGATTTTTTTATTTTTTTTTTAATATTAAACTTAATTCATTAAATCTCTCATTTAAACATAAAAAATAATTTAAAAAAACAAACTGTATTCTGTACATGTCTTTGTAATTCCTAATCACAAATCTGATCTTAAATTTTCTTTTTTCAATTTCTGATAAGCTAACGTGGTCATTTTGATCAGTGTTTTGCATTTCTCAACCTGAAGCACTTCTAAAAGGAAACAATACAAAGTCGAGATTCTAGGTCCATAATTAATTTTTTGCACCATTGTTGAACTTTTAGAATGGAGTTACCTTTTTATGTCCTTAAGGATCAGCATTTGGACTGATTGAATCAAAATCTGACCAAGTCACCTGGGCTCATCACAAAACGAAATTTATGATTTACTCTTTGATTAAATCACTATCGTCATTTCCACTTTCGTCAGCCTTTATTTCCACAGACCTCAGGTGGAATAATTATATTGAATCAATTGCTTGGTCTGCTGCTAGGAAAGTTTATTCATTCTGCCTTGCTAAACAGTTTTACTTTCCAGAATTCATCTTGTATAAATCTTGCTAGACAGTTTTACTTTCCAGAATTCATCTTGTATAAATCTTGCTAGACAGTTTTACTTTCCAGAATTCATCTTGTATAAATCTTGCTAGACAGTTTTACTTTCCAGAATTCATCTTGTATAAATCTTGCTAGACAGTTTTACTTTCCAGAATTCATCTTGTATAAATCTTGCTAGACAGTTTTACTTTCCAGAATTCATCTTGTATAAATCTTGCTAGACAGTTTTACTTTCCAGAATTCATCTTGTATAAATCTTGCTAGACAGTTTTACTTTCCAGAATTCATCTTTTATAAATCTACTATTCTTTAGTGCAGTGAATATTGCAGCCACATCTCCTGGGTATGACGATAAACTACATGTGGTAACAAGACCTCTGATCTGGAGATTGGAGGTTTCGAGGAACGTGGAACCACCTCTTAATTGCTGTTCCCAGGAGTCCACCCTGATCCAAGGTGGTAGCACCTTTTAGGGTCCCAGCTATGGGCAAATAGTGTGGTTCAACAGATGAAACCTTTATGAGGGCAATGTCAAAGCACAATGCCCGAGTGTGGGAAAGGTGGAGTGCTTGGTTGCCATTTAAAGTCTGAGTTGGGATGACAGGTGATCCCATCAAAAATTTTCATTCCACTAGAATTATGGCAAGCTTATCAACAGATCTTGTTTCTGAAGTGAGAGCTGCCATGCTTGCAACCAGCCATTTACCTGGAAGGGGGTCCACTGATGTCGATGATGCTCCCACACCTGCACGATAAACAATAACATCTGAAGAGATCTACAGTTTGCTAATAGTCATTGAATGCCCCCACTAAAGTGTCCTTGTGCCAAACAAAGTTATGTATATACTAGAGGAAGGTTATATAAGAGTAAATTGAACTTTTGTCATATATTTCTATCCATTTTCAGCTTGTATTTTTAGATGTGTTAAAATATTTGCTTCAAATCCATTTTACTTTTTTAAAAACATTCTGAATATTTTCTGCAATTTTATATTTTTTTTTAAAATCCATTTGCCACAAGCAAGGTGATAAAACCACCAAAGCACAATGGGCTACTGCAAGTGAAAGAGAATGAAAAGATTTTAGAAACCTGATCCTAAGCAGGGGACAAGGGATAAACTCCCTACTCTTGTTCAAAATACCTAGGAGTGTGAACTGGACATCAAAAAACATGGGCTCTGTCAAAAGGAAGGATTTTTTTTTCTCCTCACACTCTGTATGACTTCAGCTATTTTTAGAATTTTAGTAAAACCCAAATGTATGAAACTGAATTTTTTTTTTCTCAAGAATTGGCAAGAAATGCTATATATCTTATTAGATTGTTTATTTACAAGAATAATTTTATATTTACAACTTTATAAAAACATGCAAACCAACTACAAGTAATTGGAATTTTCTTAATTTTGAAAAAAATTCGACATTTTTCATTTGCTTTTGTCATATATATTCAGTTCAAAAAAAAAAAAAAAAAAAAATTGAGAATCTGGATTTATTCTTTTTACATATATATATATATATATATATATATATATATATATATATATATGACTACCACAATGCACTACTGATCCGTATATATAAATAGCTGAGAAAAATAACAGCACTCGTGGCCCGACGATTGCATCTAGCATGAAACGGACTGTCGCCTCTAAGTGTTGACTTCTATGTTCACTTTTATATTTACACACGCTCTATCTCTGATATTGAGCACTTTATCCCATAAATATAGCGCACTTTAAGACTATATTTCTTTATATATATATATATATATATATATATATATATATATATATAATCTTTTTTGTTAGTGTAGGTTCAAGTGACTTGCCCTTACACCTTCACCCTGCTCTCTCCTCCATACAAAATAAAGCTCTCTTATATTTTTTTTTTTTTAAACTATCTAAAACTCATGTGCAGTTGACTTGTGGAACAATTTAGTGAATCTCCTTTAACTTGCAAGGGTACTGGAGTTGTTTTCTTAATTTTCTTTGATTTTGATTAGTAATTAATAACTTTTTAGTGAGTAAATTTCAAATTCAATTCTTTTAACTGAGATGTTGACAATCATTCAATAAAAAGTACAACTGCTATGTGATATATGTTGACAAAAAAAAAGTGATCTTACAAAAAGTATTTTTTCAAGAAATAAAAAAATTTGATTGAGTATTTTTATCTACCTTTTCTATCGGATTATTATCGCATTTCATATAATAAATGATTTCATTCCACAAGTTTTACAGTGTTGTTGTTTTTTTTTTTTTTTAATCATTTTATATATATATATATATATATATATATAAGGTTGTTAATGTTTCATGTGTTTGTATCACTTTTTAAGAATCACAAAAGCCGAAGGATGTGCAGTTGCTTCTTGGCACAGAACAAGGAATCAATGGTCAACTTTATTATATTCCCTTTTTCAAAATACACTTGAGACATTAAACAAATCATCTTCACCAGAACAATATAGCCAGCCAGTTAGCGATTTCAAGCAAATGTTCTCCAGCATTGAAGACAATCTTTACTTTCAATGTGTGTTTGGTGTTTTTTTTGGGGGGGGGGGGTCTGTGAAAAAACTATTTAAAAGTATTTTGTAAACTATAGCTTTTCCTGTATACCAGCTACCCAAAGACTTTAACTCTTGAATTCATGTACATATGTTTGTAAATACAAATGATTCATTGTCAGGCATGAGACCATGTTTCCTTTCTTTTTATTTTAATATCATTTGCAATTCGGATGTTTGGATTTTTAACACAAACAATGACCGAATTTCCTACAATAAAATAATCCACATACACAAACATTTTCTGCGTTTAAAAATTCTTGTTCTTTTGATGATTTAGAAATCCTAAAAATGCAATGGTAAATAGAATATTAATGTTCAGTAAATATTAAATATAAAAAGAAAAAATGCAAAATTGTAACATTTTTACAAATAGAATGAAACTGCTAAAATATAACTTTTTTTGAATAGTATCGGCAGAGTTGCTTTATATATCAAGGATTGTAATATCCCCTAAAATTAATTCAACAGTATCAATTGACTACAAATAAAAATTACAATTTCATCCTTTTTAAAAAAAAGTTACCAAGATCTGACAGATAAATTATTTTCATTATCCTGTAATATCGTTTTTGTTTGTTTGTTTGTTTGTTTTTTTGTGTCAATTTTTCATAATATCAATGATACTGATGTGTAAGTATTTCTGGTCCCACTAGGGAATGCTGGGAGTTAAACAGAGCAGGAGTTAAAATAAAACGGTTGCTGATTTTAGCATGTCTTGGGTCTCCTGTCATCTTTGGTTTCATCCACTTTGAGCAGCCAATTTTGTACAGGTTTATCTTTTTACCCTAAACCCAATGGAACAGAAGGATTCGTTCTAAAATATTTTTCTAATAGAACAGGACCCAATTTGAAAAAAAATATTTTATTCCATTAAAAAAAAAAAAAAAAATTTGTTCAAATTAACGACAACAGAGCTGTTCGACTTTACAAATCAGTAAAAATGGCAGAAATGCTCAGATTTCAAGGCTTTCAAGAAGAACCAGAATCATGGGACGAAGATAATGATATTGGACAATTTGATAAAGAAACTTGAAGTGTAAATTCAAAAAGACACGTCTAGAATATTTTAGGCACATAATTTCTGGAGACAGAATTCAACCCAGCCAGGAATGACTAAAAGCCTTTCAGAAGTTATTTGACACTACAAATTTAAACAAACTATATTCTATAATCAGCATGGTCAGACACTTAGGCAAATCCTTACCAAACTTGTCTGAAATAATGTAACTAATGATGCAATTATTACAAAGGGACACTGTATGGGTGTGCAATTACCCACAAGAGAAATATTTTAAAAGACTAAAGGAATTACTAACTCAAGCACCAATTCTATTGTACTATGATCTCACCAGAACTATAGTAGTTAGCACTGATGAGAACAGTTATGGTCTCAGAGCGGCTCTAGTCCAAGAAATAGATGGCAATTTAATGATAATGATATTTGTCTCATGCACACCCAATAGCACCGAGAAGAAATATGTGCAAATTGAGAAAGAGTATTTAAGCTTTGTAAGGGCGTGGGAGAAGTCAGACAAATATATCACAGGACTCGAATCTTTTAAATTGCTAACTGACCACAAACCACTTACGCTGTGAATAAACACACATGATCTGTACAATACCCCTGTTATGATGTCAAAGGCTTCTGATAAGATTAGGGAAGGCACTAGTCATACAAGATAGACTATCAAGAAGTACTTTATCTGATGCTGATAATAATACTAGCATTAGAAGTTGTAGTATACACAGACTGCGTGACAAGAACCAGACCAGCATTGGATAAGAAATTAAATGAAATACAAATAACAACTAAACAAGACACAGTAGTAAAGGACATAATACATTTCACATTTAATGGATGAACACATGAAAAAGAAAAACAAAAGAAGGCATGAACTCATATTTACCTAGTCAGAATGAAGTGTCAGTCTTTGATAGTTTACTATGGTTTCAGCATGGAATTATTATACCTGGAAAACGTAGGGATATTAAAGACACTTCATAATGGTCACTTGGTACTAATCAAATGCAGAGAGAGAGAGAATTGGTGTGGTGGCCTAGAATGTCTCAGGGGTATCTAAAAAGAAAATACATGTTTTATAACCTACACTGTCCAACAAATAAAAAGGAAAAATTAAAAGTAACATCACTTCCTCAAGGTCGTTCGCAAAGAATTGGTACAAATATTTTCCTTCACCAAGGACACCAATATATTGTTGCAATAGATTATTTCTTGAGATATATTGAAATAGCAAAGTTTGATGCAATGACAAGTGATTGTTTTATAGGGAAGTAGACAAATTACTTCTGGCGTTAGGAAATTCCTATTAAACTTGTCAGTAATAATGGAAAACAATTCGGAAATTGCACTTTCAAAGATTTTACAAACAGTTATGGATTTAAGCATATAGCATAAAGTTCACATTATCCTCTAGCAAATGGAGAAGTGGAAAATGCTGTTAAAATAGCTAAGAGAATTTTGAAACGGACACATTTCAGAAATTAATGGCATATTGGGGTACACCAATTAAAACCAGAGAAGTCAGTTTCACAGAATTAATCATGGGATAGAAAATAAGAACCACGTTAACATTACATCCTGAAAAGTAACTACCAAGAGGGTCTGATTTCAGACAAATCAAAGAGAGAGAATAAATGGCAAAAACCAGAATGGAAGAGAAGTTTAGCATATTCCACGGTGCCTGAAAATTATTTTCTTTCTTTTTATGTGCCGTGTACTTTCAGGACATAGGCGATCATGGCTCTCCACCACCTTGTATCCCTTGCAGCTCTAAATCAGTTTCATCCCTCTGCCACCTTCCCCAGACCACGTTCTATCATCCACTTACTTAAGCTCGTCAGGTATGTCATGCATTGCTTTCCCTTCTAGCTCCTTCCCTCTATTCTCCAGGCCCTCCATCCTCCTTATGTGTCCCAGGAACTTCAGGTGCCTCTTCCTGCCGTTAAGTATAAGCCTCCTCCTTGTTTGCACCCTCTTGCCGTGTCCTTTCATGACGTAGGCAATCATGGCTCTCAACTTCCCCCTATCCCTTGTAGCTCTCAGTAAGTTTTATCCCTTTGCCACCACCCCCAGACCACGTTCTGTCATCCACTTGCTTAAGGCCGCTAGGTATGTCATGCATTGTTTTCCCTTGTTTCTCTTTCCCTCTATTTGACCCGTGAGTATCAGATTCTCCAGACTCTCATTTCTTATTATGTGTCCCAGGAACTTCAGCTGCCTCTTCATGATGTTAAGTATAAGCGTCCTCCTTGTTTGCATCCTCTCGAAGAATTCGTTATTGCTCACACGCTCAGTCCATTATATCCTCAGTATCCTTCTGTCGAACCACATCTCCATCACCTTGCGTCTCTTCTTCATCTTGGAGGATACCGTCTAACAATCGCTGCTGTAAGAGGGACAGATGTCATGTAACAGCTCAGTACTATTTTCTTTGTTACCAAAAGAAATCCTCCTGTCTTGCAATACTCTGTCCAGCTTTTGGAATGCGTCCTTGGCTGTACCAATACGTCTACGGATCTCAGTGTCAGATTTACCGCCCTCTGTTTAAACATTTCCCAGATATTTAAACTTCCACACCAACTTGATTTTAGTGTCCCCAACCTGTAATTCGCATTTCGGGCTCATCCTTTTACTGATGACCATACATGTTGTCTTCTTGTAGTTTATGCTTCGTCCCTTCTTCTCGCTCTCTTTCACGCCAACTCTAAAAAGAGGAGATAGAGCTTAAATAAAATTGGATAAAGAAGAATATTGGAACACGAAAGGAACGGTCAGCAGACACTGACAACAGGTTGTCTAGTGTAAAAACTAAAGAATGTGATTTCTGAAGAAATAGTAAACATATTTCATTTTTAGGTTTTGAAAATAGACTTTTGAGAAAGAAATCAAGTAGTTGCCATTATATTATAATGATTTTAAAATAAATAATAATATTTCAAGAGAAAACCTAGAAGATATTTGTTTGATTTCACAAAGTAACTAAGTTATCGACCTTTGTCTGTAAACAAAACAAACTTTTACTGAGATATGTGCTATAAATGATCAAGAGTGGTCTTCCATTATTTTGTTACTCTCCTCTTTGAGAGAGCTATTTCTGTTTACTGTGACTATATAATGACACTACGCGAACCTTGTATTCTCTCAGTACCGTCGAACTCTCTGCCTTGAGCAGAGAGAACACGGACGAGGCTTTGCCGAAGGGCAAAGTTTCGTCCGAAGAGATAGACAGGCCCTAAACCCGTTTATGCGGGTTCTAAGGGAATATTTCATATATGTCAATACAATAATCATTTTTGAGATCTGAAAAGTTTGAAATTTATAAAGAAAATTAGAATTACTTTAGGAAAGGTGATGCTCCATAACGGCCGTACTAGGGAATGCTGGGATGAAGAAAACGGACCGAGCCAGAGTTTGAATAAAACAATTGTTGATTTTAGCATGTTTCGTGTAATCTTTGTGTTGATTCATCCTTGAGTAGCCAGTTTCATACAGTTTTATTTTCCACACTATTTTCCCAGAGGAACAACTCTACCAATGTAAAATTAAAATAATTCTCATTCTGGTTTAAATTCTTTTCGTAAAATTTCCAGTTTAATGACTTCAATGCTTATTCGCCATTTGTTAAAAAAAAACAACCACTTTGTCTAACTTGTGCCCTATTTGAGCTAAACACATATTCAATGGGTATTGGGGCGTTACTATGTTTATCACCAAAGTATGTATCAGTCTAATTATCTCAGAAATCAAACTCCAAGGTAGACTTTAGTTAACTTATGTAGACTGTTCACTCGTAAAAAATGCGGAATATTTTCGGGGTAAATCATTTTTGTAGATTAGTATATTTCAGACCCTCTTTAACTCCATACAATTGTCACAATCGAAAAATATTGATTAGTTATCATTTTCGAAGTTGGAGGTCCTATTAATAATATCGACACAGCGTAAAATTGATCCCCAACTTTTACAGTGTTATCGGAAAACAGCTGTTTATAAAAGTTAAATTTGGAACACTGCTTAGGTCATTTATATCTGCTTTTGAAAATACTTTTCTTTTTCTTACTAAAACATTCTTTTAATGAACAAACGGATCAGTGACTATTAAAGTTCATATAGCGTGACTCTTCGGCAAAAAGCGAATTAAGTCCTATGTGTTTATCTAAAAATAAATACGCTAAAATTCACCTTCATACCTGCCGTGCGCCGACGGCTTTGTGCTAGAATTTCCGACAATTCAGTCGGGTTTCGATCCTAGCCAAAGGCAACCGGACGTCTAGCCACACTGAAGAGCTGTGGATGACAATAATTATATATATATATATATATATATATACAGTGTAACCCTGATATAAGAGAAACTCGGATATAAGAGAGATTTTCTATGGTCCCAAATTAGAGCCTGTGTTAATGTATATATAATAGACCAAACCCGGATATAAGAGAAACCCGGATATAAGAGAAATGTTCTCTAGTCCCAAATTAGAGCCTGTGTTAATGTATATTTAATAGACCAAACCCGGATATAGGAGAACCCCGGATATAAGAGAAACACGGATATAAGAGACTTCTCCGGTCCCGACAACTCTCTTATATCCGGGTTACACTGTATATATATATATATATATATATATATATATATATATATATATATAAAACTAAGAACTAAACAAACACATTGAAAATCTGGAGCATCAATTCACAACACGTGGCTATAAACAACACCTAATCAGGGAACAAATAAATAAAACAATTTCCACACCTAGAGAAGATACCCTAATGTACAAGATTAAAAATAATCTATTAACCACTTTCAAACCCACTCTGCCTCCACTATCCCAAATAATCAAAAGTCGCTGGGAAATACATCTCAAACCAGACCTAAAAAAATTGTTTGAGGAACCCGGCTTTTTAGCATATCGTAAACCTAAGAACCTAAAAGAAATCATAGGTAGTAACCACATTTCAGGAGACAAGGTAATCTGTAATAAACCAACAACAAAAACAACAGGATTTTCCCAACCATGTAACAACAAAATAAGCTTATGCTGCAACCACATTAGACACACGAATTCATTCACTAGCTCAGTCACTAAATTTACTTTGAAAATCTACCACGACACTAACTGTAGAATTCATAACATAATTTACCCCCTAGAATGCACACTATGCCAGAAACAATATGTAGGAAAATCTGAATGGCCCTTTCACTACAGAATTAATAATTATCGCAATCGAATTTAGTCGACTCCCCATGAAAGATTATTACTGGTAGAACAACATTTCCGCCGAGAAAAAGACGATTTTAAAACCCATGCCAAATTCACTATAACTGAGAGAATAGAAAAGTTCAGAGCAGATAACATTAGAAAGGTTTTAGAGTTCCATGAAAATAAGTGGATTCTACGTTTAAAAACGCACTATCCAGACGGGCTTAACCACAAATTTGACAATATAGATAGTATTAATATATAATCCCACAAATCAGCACCTACCCACATTTCTCACCCACACAAGAAAGACATTCTTACGGCGGTATTGCGGCCTCACACTGATACACACACCCACACACGAAAATACACACACACATCATACTCACTCACACCCTAATGAGCCAAATGATAACACACACCCATAGTAATATACACGCTTACACACGTCATACTCACTCCCTCCCTAAGAACCAAATAACACACACACACACACACACATTTAACAGAAACACATCCCCTTTCCAGGAACCAATAAAACTGTCTAATGACCAAGGGAATTCAGAGCAGCATGAATCCATCCAGCTCTTATCTTAAATAACAACTTAAAAGAGACTGTTTGACCAACACAAGGTCTGACCAAAATTCATGTTAAAAAAAATTAAAAAAACAAATGAAAACTACAGACAGTTCATTTTCTCTATCAAGACATTCATTTCTGTAGTTCACTCCTACCAGCAAGCAGAATTTTTTTCTCCTGATGATGGCCATGTTGGCCGAAACTAGTCGAGGAATCTAAATGAAATAATAATAAAAACAAAAGAATATTAATATACAACCCAGTGTGTCTGAAAATTTTAATTTTTTAATATTTTTTATTGTTCAATATATATATATATATATATATATATATATATATATATATATATATATATATATATATATATATATTATTTTAAGAAAATTTTTTTTTTTAAAACAAGTAGATTTGAAAAAATATTTTTTGGCAGTAAAGAACAAGCGTATGTTCACATTTTTAAAGTGGTGCCACATTTTAAATTAAAGATCCAAAATTTGCATAAATTAAAAAAAAATATTTAAAAAAATGCAAATATAAATGATGTAAGCATATTTTCAAATTTAAGTCTAGATATCTCTGTAAAAGTCAGGGATCGATTTGATATTTTATAGATATTATAAACAGGACCCCCACTTCTTAATCCATTAAAAATCAATATTTTTTTATTGTGACAAATGTCGCAGTTTAAGGATAGTCTAAAGAACGCTAATTTACAGACATTTTCCCTATCTTTTCCATCTCTTCTTCACCCACCCCCTCCTAAATCAAATAGACCGGGCTCTTTAGCCTTGAGTGCTAGCCAGTCTAGGAAAAGGACAGCAGGAGAATTCAAAACGGTAGAAAAAGCAAGGGGAAACCGCTCCAATATCTTTCTCGGGAATTCATAGCAGGTCGCAAATAATAAAAAGGTGGAAATTGTGGAGAGCCATGACTGCTCATGTCCTAAAAGGATATGACATTTTTTTTAAAAAAGTCCGACTAAGATCATCCTCTCTGCTGTTAACCTGCCACCAAGAATATTTGTCTAGATTTCCTTGAACAAGTAGGTTCCCCTTGAAACATATCATGTTGAATCACAAGCAATGTCAAGCCTGGTCTGTACCTAGATGGGTGTCCGCTTGGGAATACCAAGTGCTGTAAGCTTGGATGTGCAGGTGGTGTAACAGATAACAGCTCGGAACTGGAAATCGGAAAGCCAAGTTCGAATTTTAGCCGGGTTCGTCATATTCACTTACGCGCAAATAACTTTGGGAGAGGCATTAATCTATTTCTTCACGCCCCCAGCTTTGGCTTAATTAGTCGAACTTGATTATCCCCTCTCCAGAAACAAAAGTGTTACAAACTAAATATATTTTCTGACTTTAAATAATCTGCAAAAGGTTGATATACTGTAAAAAAAAAACAAAAAAACAAATCACTTCATCAACCCCTTGGATCATAGAGCTAAAACAACACCCTAATATTGTGATTTCAATCGTAAGCGATACAGAAGGGAATTGTTAGTAGCACACCAGATGTGCCGAATTTAATGTGGGGTATCCGAGCCCGTAGACTCGGCCTAAAATTCCCTGTAGACCTCGTATAGAACGTGGTCAGGTAGCTATTTCCCTGAGATAAGACTCTGCCCTTTGACATAGCCTCGTCTGGGGATCTTCTCTGCCCGGAGGTAGAGAGTTTGACCAGCACAGCTGGAGACGAATTTCCAACTACAGACCAACATACAGTATTTACTACTGTATTTATGTGAATGGGGACATACCCATTATCGTCCGTAAGTATGCTACAACAAAACCATATTTGATAAACCCAAAATACATCGATCCTACCGGTATTCATCATTAGCGCCCACAATCTTACCAACATAAGATACGCAGATGACACAGTACTGATAGCAGACACGGAAAAGAAACAACAAAAACTCCTACAGAGTGTAGCGAGGGAGAGCGAGAAGAAGAGACTAACCATAAACTACATGAAGACAAAATGAATGGTCAGCATTAAAAGGATGAGCCCGAAATGCGATTCACTGGTCGGAGACACTAAAATCAATCAATCAATCATATCTGGGAAGTGTTCTGACGGAGGACGGTAAGTGCGACGCTGAGATCCGAAGACGGATTGGGATGGCCAAAGATGCATTCCAAAAGCCGGGCAGAGTACAGCGAAACAGGAGAAATTCTTTGGTCCCAAAGAAAAAAGTAATGAGCTGCTACGTGACATCTGTCCTTCTATACGGCAGCGAATGTTGGACGGTCTCCTCAAAGATGAAAGAAGAGACTCGGGGTAACGGCAGTATGGTTCTACAGAATGATGCTGAGGATATCATGGACCGAACGTGTTAGCAACGATAAGGTTTTAGAGAGGATGCAAACAAGGATGAAGCTTATACTTAACATTAGGAAGAGGCAGGATATTGTCTTTGGTAACAAAGCAAAGAATACAGAACTGTTACGTGACATCTGTCCATCTTTACGAAGATGAAGAAGAGACTCGAGACGTGGTTTTACAGAAGGGTGCTAAGGATATCATGGCCTGACCGTGTGAGCAACGATGAGATCTTAGAGAGATTGAAAACAAGGAGGAGGCTTATACTTAATATCAGGAAGAGGCAGCTGAAGTTTCTGGGACACATAATGAGGAAGGAGGGCCTAGAGAATCTGATACTCACCGGTCGAATAGAGGGAAAGAGAGACAAGGGAAAACAGCGGACTTAAGCAAGTGGATGACAGAACGTGATCTGTGGGAGGAAGCAGAGGGAAAGAACTTGTTGAGAACTGTAAGGGATAGAGGGAAGTGGAGAGAGCCATGATCACCTACGTCCTGAAAGGACATGGCACATAAAAAGAAAGATGTCTCGAATAGAGATTTCTCCGGTTGTTCCCACATGGTGCGAGAAATCTCAGTGTTATGCTGCCGGGACTGCTACGGGCCGTTTGCACCAAGGGTTGTGTGTAGTTTTTTCTTTGGGGAGGTATCTCGAAGTGGGATATCTATGCTTGTTCCTACGTGGTACGAGAAATCTCATTTATCAGATGCCAGGACTGCTACGGGTCTTCTGTAGCAAGGATTGTGAGTAGTTTTTTCTTTGGGTATGTGTCACGAAGGGAGATTTCTCCACTTGTTCTCACGTGGTACGAGAAATCGCAGTGTTAAACTTCCACGACTGCTAAGGGTCTTCTGTAACAAGGGTTTTGCGTAGATTTTACTCTGGGTTGGTGTCTTGAATAGAGGTTTCTCCGCTTGTTCACACGTGGTACGAGAAATCTCAGTGTTAAGCTACCAGGACTTCTACGGACCTTCTGTAAGAAGGGTTGTGAGTAGTTTTTCTTTTGGCTGGTGACACGAAGGTGGATTTCTACGCTTGTTCCCAGGTGGTACTAGAAATCTGTTTCAAGGTGTGAGGACTGCTACAGGTCTTCTTGTTACATTTTTTCCGTTGGTTACTCGTCTTGAAGGCAGATTTCTCCAGTTGTTCACACGTTGTATAAGAAATCTCAATTTCAAGTTGCCATGGCTGCTACGTGTTTTCTGCAGCAAGGGTTTTGAGTGGTTATTCGAGCTCTCCTTGAAGTTAGCGGACACTGAAAAGGAAAAGGTGAAAAAGATACCAAATACGACTTGATCGGTGTTTTTATTAATTCTGGGAATTCCTGTTGTTCTCTACTGATTACTCCCATTGCTGCTACTACTGAATTGAACAAAGAAAGGAAACCCCCGCATGCCAGAATCGACACAATTATTATATCTTCCCCTCAGAAATGACCCATAATTAATCAAAATGAGTAACACTTGATGTTACTCATAATGGCGAAATTATATTCCCAACATTAAAACCGTGTCATATATCTACTAAAAACAATTCTCACGTATAAAAAGAAAAAGATAAAATTAGGTTAGAGTGAACCGGGATTATGAATGACGTAAGTGAAATCATGTCAGCATTTTTATTTTATTTTATTTTATTTATTTATTTATTTTTTGGCTTAACGCTAAAATTATTGAAAATAATTCTTCGACCAACAGAAATCGTTTGATTTCTCACACGTACGCATTTATTTATATAGATATGAGCAGTATTTTCTGTTTGCAATAGTTTGTAAGACAAACTCGTTAACCCAGTTGTTCTTAAACTTTTCTTCAGCAACACCCTTCTGATATTCGAACGAATTGGAGCTCTCTATATTAATATTGCACTGGTAAAAAGAACAGAGCAAATGCAAATGGGTTAACGATTGTGTTTACATTTTGTTGCGTTATATCAACGTCAATAACCGGAAGTAAGCTGTGGCAAGAACAGCCAAGCTGCAGTTACCGGTTACGACCATAAAAGATACTGGATCTTCTTAACTTGCAAGTTTTATGTTCCTATAAAAAATAGTAAAAAAAAAATATACTAGGAACTATTAATATATATTTCTGTGGGATCGGTTTAACTTAAGAGAGATTAGGGTGAATGGAGATCAAGTGACAACAAGGTGCACCGTAAAAAATTACGAGATACTCAGTGAGATATAAAACCAAAACAATTTTATTAAAATAAAAGAAAAAATAGTAAATATTACGGATGCACAAATTTTGTGGTTTGTGCGCCGAAAACGGGATAATAAATTATTGGACAAGTAACTTATTTTTTTCTAATATAAGGCTCAATGGTAGTTTTGGGAATATCATCATGTTTACAATCAAAATCAATCAAATAACATGAAATATCACAAGAAAAATGCCAGTGTATAAAAAAACAATGCAAATTACAAGGAAGAACGTACAATAAAAGTGTGTAGCGGACTCCCTGGAGGGGGTCGCAATGGCCCGAGCGCCCCCGTGTCGTAAATGATGATGTCACAAGGAGCCCGCCACATTTTTACTTAGTGATCCGACCAGGTGAAACAATATGGACAACAGAACGAGCATATGTCTGATTTACGCCAGGTTTATTACATGAAGGAGAAAACTAGTGGATATATTGGTAATGCTGACAGTTGGACGTTGAGGCGCTGACGTTCCGGTTGAGTCATTGGTTCGACGTTGCAGATGCGGACGCTCCGGTTGAGAGTTGATGTGCGGATGCTCCGGTCGTGTCGACGGTTGAAGATGCGGAACCTCCCGTAGTAATCACTAACAATAGTATACGGGAAAGGTTGCTCCGGTCGTGTCGACGGTTGGAAGTTGATGATGCGGTTGCTCCGGTCGTGTCGACGGTTGGAGGTTGATGATGCGGTTGCTCCGGTCGTGTCGACGGTTGGTGGTTGATGATGCGGTTGCTCCGGTCGTGTCGACGGTTGGTGGTTGATGATGCGGTTGCTCCGGTCGTGTCGACGGTAGGAGGTTGAGGATGCGGTTGCTCCGGTCGTGTCGACGGTTGGTGGTTGATGATGCGGTTGCTCCGGTCGTGTCGACGGTAGGAGGTTGAGGATGCGGTTGCTCCGGTCGTGTCGACGGTTGATGATGCGTTTACTCCGGTCGTGTCGACGGTTGGAGGTTGATGATGCGGTTGCTCCGGTCGTGTCGACGGTTGGAAGTTGATGATGCGGTTGCTCCGGTCGTATCGACGGTTGGAAGTTGATGATGCGGTTGCTCCGGTCGTGTCGACGGTCGGTGGTTGATGATGCGGTTGCTCCGGTCGTGTCGACGGTTGGAGGTTGAGGATGCGGTTGCTCCGGTCGTGTCGACGGTTGGAGGTTGAGGATGCGGTTGCTCCGGTTGTGTCGACGGTTGGAGGTTGATGATGCGTTTACTCCGGTCGTGTCGACGGTTGGAGGTTGATGATGCGGTTGCTCCGGTCGTGCCGACGGTTGGAGGTTGATGATGCGGTTGCTCCGGTCGTGTCGACGGTTGATGATGCGGAACCTCCCGTAATAATCACTACTGGTGTGTACGGGGAAAGGTTGCGGACCAGTAGGAGTGGAATGCCGAGAGTAGAACTTGGGCCAGGAGCCAGAAGTATGGGGAGAGAGAGAGAGATCCAACTCGCGTTCAGTTGGGCAGACAAAAATATGGTAGCGTAACTTAATACACAGCCCGGGGCGGCAAAGGCCAGGACCCTGTGCACCGACCGTATCAGAGCCGACCGGTCAGTACCGAACCCTGAAATCGGCGAGGAGTCGCTGTGTTATGTCCAGAGTGCCTTACGACAGAAAATAGCATCACTAAAATGTCAAAAATCTCTCTAAAAAATGAGTAGAGATTTGCTATGCGAAACTTACGGTGTAAAACGCTTAGAGGCGTATTACGACTAGGTTCGTAATAACAGCGAACTAAAAAGATAATTAGTTCATCTCTAAACGAGATTACAAGTGTGGAGGGATCACGATGGAAAGGTCAAGGTTGAAAATTCCTTGTTCTCTTCAGCTTTAGTGAGCAGCTGCGATAAGTGTTTCACTGAGGTCGAACCCTGTTAAAAGTGTATATTTACCTTGAAGGTATAAAATGAGAATGTTCTTGATAGTTCTTATTTGATGCGAAATGTCGAAGTCCGTGAAACTGTCGGCCTTAGCTCCTACTTAATTCCCTATTTATTCACTAGGGGCGCCCTCCCTACACTATAAATACAGAGCGACTTCTTGCCTCGTTCTCTCTTTCACACTGCATTTCAGCGAACACATTTAAAAATGTGATCTCTCGTAGAGATCCACGTTTTCACCCACTTGTGGGAAAACGCCATGAAACACACATACACGTACGTATGAACATTCACCAAAATACAAACTCTTTACGTTCACACACGAACACAAATGTTGATGTCTTTGTCACTTGTAAATTTGTTGTTTAATACATATCTTTGTTGATATATATATATATATATATATATATATATATATATATATATATATCGGTCTTGTTTCTTTTCTTTACATCTTCGGTTGGACTCAAATTGAGTCCAACATTGTTCTTGTAGTTGGATCTTCTAGCAGGAATAAACAGCATGTCTCTCTAATTTAACAACATTTAAACACACTGTCGTCTACAAAACAATCCATTCATGCCTTCAGATTTTACTGTCTTCAACGTAGAGCGTTGTTTTGAAACAGTACTTGTCCTTTGTCGTGAAAACGACTATTTTTTAATATTTTCCCTTCAATATCGAGATATTGAAAAAAGAATATTTGGATAGCAGTTTCATTATAAATTAAATCTTTCGACAAATATATGTAGCGAAACCTTCGTTAGGCTCTGAATTCGTCAGAGTCAAACGATATTTGACAAAAATCAAGGCAGATCTCTATGAACTGAGGAATCCCTTTAAATTGTATTGTATGCCAGACGCTCTGGGAAGCAAAAAGCTGAGTTTCCTCATTTGTTCAAAACTGCCCAATACGCTAAAGAGGGGAACTCAGCCATACCATGGGTACAAATTATTCCTCATTGGATAAAACCTTTGACAATTACAATGAGGTTGTGGTATCACCACCACCATCATACATAGAAATTATACAACGAACATTCATTGGTTAATCTCCTCCAATCTAGCTCGCTGATTGGTCAGTTCCGACCAATCAAATCGCCAGCACGCGACAAGTCTGTTTTTGCGCCTTCTAAGGTTGATCCTGTCACGTGATACAACATACTATAAAAACCAAACACGAGTAATTCTCATTCTCTTCGTCACTCGTGCGTCTCATCTCTGCTGCCAAAATGTGACCCTTAAAGAACTCCCGTCTTGACCAATGCAGTCAGACGTTAAAGAACTTTACAACATTCACGCAAGTACAAACGTTAACTCTTCTGAACTCTTACCAACTTGTTCAATAGACCATCTCTAACATGCAACATACTCATTCTTATAAACTACAGTTTAACTGTTAATCTAATCTTTATGAGCTCAGGTACAAATATTTCCAAATCTAAGAGACATAACTTTTTCAACCTTTTCAGTTTATATGCATGTACATCAAACACTAATAAATTCAATTGTTATGTTTTCAACCCTACGTTATGTCTTGTATTTTATACCATGCGCTATTTTACGTCAAATATAAATTGCATTGTGACAATCAGATTGGGTAGCGACCTCCAGCATAATGGCATGTTTCTTTCCACACCTTTCCTAGACAAAATAAAATAATTGTGGCGGGACCAGCAACATGTACGTCCACAACATATTCGGTGACGCCGACGTTCACCGTTACAATAATGGAAACCTCGTCGTTTAGGGGCCCGCTACAAGGTGATAAAATCTTTAACAATTACTAGAAATAGAACTAACAATAATATTCAGTCAGTTATGTGCCATGCGTGATACACGCGTATGCGATCATGTATCTTTCGATACATGATTGACGAGGCAGGTTTTTCCCGCAGTAGGTTGCCATTTCTTTCTGCGGTAGACCAGTTGCCATCCAAGGCTATAGAACCCGGTCTGTCCTGCTATTTACCTGTAGCTGGGGGTGAGATAAAGAGGTTTCATACCTTTCCCATAGGTATTAGCACGTAAGTGAACGTAAAGAGATTTGGCTATAATTCGAACTCAGCTCTCTGATTCCTCAATCCGAGACGTTTTTTCAAGAAACCAATTCCTTCAGAGAGACATAGGCAGTCTGACAAACCTATTTCGGCATTTGATAATTTAATACCAAAAATGAGAAGAGATTGTTCAAGTGTTGTTTTTTTTTTTTTGTTTTTTTTGTTTTTTTAAGCGTATCACCCCGAGCAAGGCTGGTGGCCACTATCACGCAAGGGGTTACAGAAGGGTTGGAGGAAGAGCAGATAGGAGTGGTAAAGGAAGGGATGTGGAGAAAGAGAAGGACGGAGGGCCGATCGAGGCAGGGGGGGGGGTTACGGGAGATATAGAGCGAGAGCAGATAGGAATGAAAGATGTCAGGAAGTGGATAGATCAAGGCAATTGAAGATGACGATTGACGCTACACTTAAACCGTTGGAGATTGTATTTGTCAGGGAAACAGTAATAGGGAAGGGAGTTCCATAGGCGAGATGTGCGAGACATGAAGCTATTGGAGTAGAAAAGACGTCTACACCTAACAGTTTCAACGGTGAAGGGGTGGGAACGGGATGCCAGCCTCGTAGGACGCTTAAATTCACGAGGCTTAGGGACAAGCGAAAGCAACTCCTCAGAGCAATTACCGTGGAAGTACTTGTAGAAAAGGCAGAGTGATGCAACATTGCGTCTGTGAGAGAGCGACTGCAGACGAGATGACAGATCAGGGCCAATCACATTGTTTGGGTGTGGATCATTCGAGCGCTCATTGTCCCCAGTTTGTCCCCCCGGGGGGATCTCGATTAGCTAGATATAAAGAGAAAAACCTCTGATCACTCTGCTTGAGTTTTAGACATAAAAGTGTTGGAGTTAACTCCTCTTTAATTTCCTAATTGTTCACTAGGGCACGCGCTCCCTACACTATAAATATTGGGCGATTTCTTGCCTCGTTCTCTTTTTTTACTTTGCATTTCAGCGGACACATTTAAAAGATGTGATCTCTCGCATAGATTTGAGTTTTGCCCACTTGTGGGAAAACGCCATCAAACACACACACATACACGTACGTACGAACATTCATCAAAATACGAACTCTTTACGTTCACGCACAAACACAAACGTCCTTTGTAAATCTTGTTTAATACATATACTTGTTGTATATATATATATATATATATATATATATATATATATATATATATATATATATATATATATACTTGTTGTACATATATATATATATATATATATATATATATGTTTGTTTTCTTTACATATCTTTGGTTGGATTCAACTTGAGTCCACCATATTCTTGTAGTGGACTTTATAATATTCTATCAGGAGTTACACACGTGTTCCTAATTTAACGACACGTAAACCCACAGTCCGCTACAAAAGCATTGAATGTAAAGCTAACGGGGACCATATAAGTTTAAAATTTGTAGCTCAAGAACAGTCACTAGTGCTCCATGCCCTACTAACCAGCAAAAATGTCTAAGGACTAGGAGGCGTTTTAAGAAAAACGCCAAAGGAGAGAATTTTTTTTACCGCGAGTAAGTTGAGAAGTAATTAAAGGAAAGATGATTTTTAGGGTTAAGTGTATTATAGACACGGGCAGGAAAAGATCATATTTTTCACAATATACCGTAGCGCCTTAATAAACATATTATCAGCAGCAACTCTGAGGGTATAAAAACAGGCGAACCCTTAAGTAACTCTCTCTTCCTTTTTTTCCCTCCTTTCGAAGTGTGTGTCATCAACTTTTCAAACCGAAGCAAAAGGTATGTGGACGCGTCACACACAAACACGCCTACACGGGCAATTCACAATTAAATACATTCATTAACAATTTTCCTTGTGTATTCCATTTATTTCTAGGTAAAGAAAGTCGTAAACTTTTCTTTTGTTATTTTGTTTAATAAATGTTATCTTACATTGCAAATCAATCGGTCTCTGTTTTTTCGTGCATTTACCTTTTTACCACCATTATTTCATGCGAAATAGTGATTTTCCAAGCGTAGCTTAGATGTGGCACAAGGTCGAAAATATGGGGCACGCAGTGAGGATTGAACTCACTACTCAATCGTAATTGTTCAAGCGAGACAAGCTCGCTAACCATTACACCGCCCCGAGGTGCCCTAAATTGATTTTCTAAGCGTAGCTTAGAGGTGGCACAAGGCCGAAAGTTTGGAGCACCCTGTAAGGATCGAACTCACTAATCAGTTTTAATTGATCTAGCGAGAGAAGCTTGCTAACCATTACACCACGTCCAGATGCCCTTATTTCATGTAAAATATTCTTATAGAGACCTTATACATTAATTATAGAAGTTGTTGGGATTGAGTGACGATGTTAGAAGATATCAGGTTTGAATGATCAGAAGGCTTAAAATAGTGCGTGTTCATAATCTTCCATCCACAACAATTAATAAAAGACAAAAATAATGATTCGAAACATAACAATTCAATTTATTAAGTATTTGATGTACATGTATATAAACTGAAAGGTTTGACAGAGTTGTGTCTCTTTAATTCGGAAATATTTTTACTTGAGCAAAATAAGATTAGATTAATTATTAAACTGTAGTTTATAAAAATGAGTATGTGTTGAATGTTTGGAATTGTGTATTGTACAAGTTGGTAAGAGTTCAGAAATTGTACTTGCGTGATTGTTGTAAAGTTCTTTTACGTCTGACTGCCCTAGTCAAGACGGGAGTTCTTTAAGGGTCACATTTTGGCAACAAAGGTGAGAGATACTTACGAGTGACGAAGAGAGGAACGAGAGAGAACGAAGAGGGCGAATATTACTTTTTATAATCTGTTGTATTACGTGACTGACTCAAACTTAGTTGGCGCGAAAACAGACTTGTCGCGTGGATGTGATTTGATTGGTCGAAACTGACCAATCAGCGAGCTAGATTGAAGGTGATTGACCAATGAATGCTCGTTGTAAATATGATGGTGGTAGAACAGGAAGAGTGCATTTCCCAGCGGGGGTTAAACTGGCAAACGTGGAAGATTCCACAAAGTCAACAACACACTAAAATAAAGTTAAGGATAGAAATTGTCATGTCTCTCCCACTGATTTTCAAATGTACACTTTTTTAGGTCTCCAAATAATAGGAAATAATGTTTGATATTTTAGAATTTTATCTTTAATTAATTTTGAAACATGGATGTATTTCAGCAAATATTGATGTTTTCGAAATAATTTCAATATAAATATTATGCGATACATTTTTATGCTTAAAAATGCATGTATTTAAAAAAAAGTATTACAATAAACGAAGAATACATTTTTAGTAACCGTCATTCCAATTTTCTTGAATTTCATTGGTTCTTAAATATAAAATAAGCTTCGAGAAATTTCCATAACAAAACAGTCAAAATTTGTGCAAAAATAGGCTCAACTGACATAAAAAAAATCTTTCTCAAATTCATCCCTCATTTAAAGGTTTCAAGAAATTCTACTGGCTAAAAAATTAAAAAAATTCAACATTCGCCTACGTATTTATCAGAAAAATTCGCAGCAAACTACCAAGCCGCTGAAAAAACTATAAATAGAAACAGCAAACGAATTTTCGTAGCATTTTGAGACTCACACACGCAAAGATACACACGGGAATTATGTGTCAAAATTGCCGCCAAAGGAACAAACTTTCTTTATGAGAGATTGGAAAAATTCATACAACAAATTTTTTCACTTAATATCTTTCATAGAAAAATCTTTTGTCTAAGTTAAATTCAACATTTTCAATCAAAGGCAGACAGCTTTTTAGACATTGAACATTTCCAAAACAGCAAATAACTTTTTCTCTAAAATATACCTTTGCAGGCATCATTACAAACAAAGAAATTGTTAATTGTGTATATAAAATTTAATCAGTTTTTTTCAAATATGTATTTTTTGTCGTGATTGAATATCGTTACCATTTGGCCATTTCTTATAATTTATGTTTGTGGATATTGCACAATCTTAAATATTCACGCATCCTTCTTAGATCCGCCACACATTTAATGACTAGTTCCATAAAGCATTTAAATTAGAGAAGGTGTTAATGTGTGTGAAATTTGTGTAAGCCTACATGATAGACACGGTGTGAAGGAGTACAAAATGTCACGAGAAAAAAGTAAAACATTGGAAATCAACAGGCCCCAGTGAGGAACACTTTTTTCCACGTGCGACTACATCTTATGGCCAGAGTTGTAAAAGGGGAAAGAGAATGCATGATATAGCGATCATCATCACATACACACACACATACCTACACAAATTCAAATTTTCGATAGCAATCATTCATTGGACAGGAATCAACGCTGCTATCTTATGCGACAATTTTGAAATCGCTACATTTTCATATAGAAGTTATTGTGCATTTTTGGGAGAATCGGCCCCCAGAAGTCTCCCCAAAGCTCATGCACTCATTGGCCAGTACTGACCAATCAGATTCTCTGCATATGGAGAATGATTCTTCCCACGCAGCACTCCTGATCCAATGATCACCTATAAAAGCAAGAGAAAAGAGGAGACACACCAGTGAGACTTTAGCTGCCACAGAAATCCACGACAGTTGAAGCTATGCGCCGATCTTCTGACTCAACTCTCACAAACTGCATATTCCTTTACACTTACATAATTTTTCCTCTGGCACAGCAGAACCGTTTAAAAACATTTATAACAAACAATTAACTCTTTCCTTTTCAGAGAAGTTTGATAGTCAAAGAGAGATAACTCTCGTTTTACTCATTGCATGCTTTTTCTTACACATTCTTTATTGTATGCATTGTTGAATACAATTTTTATATATATTGATACCTTTGCCTTGTCCCTTCATATCCGTTTGATTTCCTAATCAAAATTAAATAAATGTGGTGGAAGTCCGCCACAATGAGAATATCATTTCCTATATATAGGATTAAGGAGCGTCCCCTAGCGACCGTTTTCTTTAGTAAAGTCAAGTGGAATAACCCACACTCTCAAGTTATTTTTTTATTTTTAGAAGTTGTCAAATCTTTAGACATTGGTATAAGACTAGCCACTGTAGATCCGTCCACCAGTGAGTACCTCCCCATTGCATGAACGGAGTAAGGTTCGGAGCATTCCGTAACACCGGCGACAAGATACAGATGGAAAGAAGTAATGTGGTTTCCACCCTTGTAGCATACCTCATCTCCGTGGGCAGATATATATTCCGCACCCCTACCACTAACTAAATGATATCTCTTACTACAGCGAGGTCTTTCTGAAAAATCACCTGTCTGTAATGGGAATGCTTGTTGTGTTTATGTAGAAAACACGTGTCACCTGGTATTATTTTTGCTGTCAAAATTATTGTGGACTCGAATTGTGAGTCCAAGTAATAAATGAGTAACAAAAAGCAACATATAAAACAAACCACAATGAATGTATTAAGAAAAGAATTACAATTATAATAAAAGAAGAAAACATTTTAAACTAGACAATGTGTTTGTAATGGACCGGTGGGTAGATGGACCACTACTATTTATATTATTGTACTTTCAACGTACAGGATTCAACTAAACAACAAAATTCCAAATGTGAATCAACAAGTATATATTGAAATAACATACAAGGACAAAACATGCAATAAAACTGTATAATACTGTAATGGAAAGAAGTTGCTCCTCTTTAACTGTATTTTGATTTGTAATTGATTGTCCGAAGAAAGTTCTCTTGAGAGAAAATATTCAGGAATCAATATTAGAACAAGGTCTGTTTGTTAGAATAGATAACACAAGAATACAATTGATCAAAAGGTGTGTTGTGTTAGAGACGTTAACAGAGTCCTGGTTGATTGAGCTTGGCTAAGTCACAGAGAGAAATGGAGGTTTATATTACAAAATTCTGTGTCTGTGTGTGCGTTTGAAATGTGAGAAAGATCGTAGATTTGTGTAGACAGGCGAATTTTACTGGATCTTACTGGCGACTTGTGAAAAAGTCGCCTCTTTTAAGGAAAAAAAGATAGGCTCCCACAGAAGCGCGGGAAAAGTTAATCTTGCATTAAAAATATGTGATTGGTTAAAAATTAACCAATCACTACATTCGTACTAACGAAACAGGCAAGCAAGCTCAAAAACGAAGAATTCAAAGAAAACGAATGCGATGGCTAAATTGTTCTGTAGAAACGTAGTATTGATTTATTAACCAATCGCAGACGAATAAAATGTGGGCGTGGGAAAACAATCGCTACATGTTTGTGTGTACGTGAAATGTGTGTAGTCCGACGTGATAGACACGAGTGTGAAAGAGTACAAAATGTCACGAGAGAAAAGTAAGAACACATTGAGTTTTTTTTCTCCTTCGTACGGCTACATCTTATAGCCAGGGTCCGTAAAGGAGAAAAGAGGATGAGTGCAAACACCATTCCCTATTGATAGACTAAAGGAGCGTCTCCTAGCGATGGTTTTCTTTTTTAAGTTCTGTTCTCAAAACAACGCTCTACGTTGAAGACTCTGAACTCTGAAGGGATGAATGGATGCGTCGATAACTCGCATCAAATCACAAGAACATTTAAGAACATTCACATTTTATTCCTTCAAGGTAAACATATGCTGTTAACTGGGTTCGCCCTCACTGAAACCTGCTTATTGTACTGTGGCGAACTTCACTATATTAATTAAACTTTAGTTTAGTAAACACGGCTGACGCAGAAAAGGATAACCAAAAGACATTGTTACACATAAAATTTGTATTTAGCAAGATGTACAATATCAAACAACGATGTGAAAGAAAGCATGCATTTAAGTAAAAAAATGGTTGAAATAAACAAGTTGTCTCTCTTTAACTGTTATTTTAGTATTTCAAAGTTCACTGGAAGAATGTTCATGAGAGTCTCTTGTAATGTTTGTACTTGCAAGCTTTTGCTGTGTAAGAAAAGATTATGTGAGTAAGGTATGTTCAGCATGTGGGTGGTGTGTGTGAGTGAGAAGGTTGGCGCATGGTTTCAACTGTCGTGGATTCGTTTGGCAGCTGAATTCTCACTAAAAAGGGTTAGAAAATTCTTGCTTAAATAAGTGACTATAGGCTCCAGATCGCTGCGCGGGGGGGGGGGATTGTTTTTCACGTGCAGACGATCTGATTGGTTGGCACCGACCAATCAGCGAGCGAGCTTTGGGGAGACTTAAGAATCCGTTTCTCCCAAAAGTGTACAAAACTGACGACATGAAAATAGAGCGATTACAAAATTGTCGCATTGCTGCGATTTGTAAATTGTCTATAATAACGTAGCGGTGATTGCTTGTCATTGTATGAATGCTTGTCATTGTATGTGATTTGTACTTGTATGTATGTATGTGCGTGATAGACTCGCACAGTACCTTCTTGTAATTTAGCATCCCGCTATCACCTTTTTTATCAATATCAATTTTTATACAAATCTGTGCAAAAAAGTGGATCACAGAGCTTATTCAGCTTAATACATATTTTCAGAAAACCTCAACTTCTGATTGGTTACTTAATATTTAAGTCATGTTCGAATAACATCGACCTAGCTCTTGACCTGACAAAAAAAATAATTCCACCAAAATCTGTCAAGCCTCTGTGAGCCTACCACGTGACCAAAGTTAGCAATAAATATGAAACGTCTTTCATCCTCGACAGTGAGCCGATCGGAATCCTTTGAACACAGTTCCAGGCTTTACGTTAACGTTCCTTAACATGATTTCAGCCTGAAAAGAACACTCACTCATACAGCAATATTTTATCACGAACAGTCAACTCAAGTTTTCCACATTCAACTTGATACACGAATCTTTGTCATACGCTTTCAAGCTCAACGTTAATTATTGCAATTAACATCAACACAGCTTGTTAACAACCAATTACTCCAACTACAGAATATTCTATTCAAACGACAAGTGAAAACAAATCAAAGAGCGACAATTCCGTAAACATTAAATGAACATGAACAATACTTCTCTACTTTAAGTACAAACTTGAACTGTTTATTTTTCCTTAAATTACAATAATACCCAAACACATGTTGGGATAGTCCATACACCGTGGACACCCCCAAAATATTAGATGAACCATTCGTAGCATGTGTTGGCGAATCGGGTCCGTCGAGACTAAGTCAACCAAACAGGTCGGTCGATACATATTCCCGCCAAGGCGCGAACTTCGAAACAGGAAGGAACGCGCTTGTTCTTAGAAATTCGTCATTTTGCGCGAATATCTGAATCGACAAAAACGCACGTTTCGTCGATCAGCGAAATATGTCTTCAAGTCTGCCTTTTTTGAAACTCACCGAACCTGAATTCGAGAACAAGTAAAACTCCTTTCTCTAAGCAAACTCATCGAAGAGTACGCCTGAGATTTATATAATATAAAAGTTGATTTTTTCCCATTCAACTACTACCAAATAATATTGTCTCATTCAACTTAAAGGTACGATTTATCTTTTTCCTTTCCTGCACACGCGCACATTCTGTACGAACAATTAACCTCGACTCAAGAACAGTTTTCAATCGACTTGATACGAACAAATGAACTATTAACCTTCTGTCCATACATTATTTCAATTCACAACTTGTATATAGATGTATAATAATTATTTGAATTTGTTTCTTGTTTAAATATTGTGTTCGTATTATTTGTTCTTGTTCTGTATTGCATAATTTACGTTGAACAATTTCTCCTAAAAATTTGTTTGTGGAAAAAAAGTAACACGCAAATTACCATGGCCTCATGAATAAACCCCGTTTATTCATTGATTATCTATAAAGTCATTGACCTTTCCACTACACACATTTTCTCATTATTTTACAGACCATTCAACAACTTATAATCTATCAAACTAGAACTTTGATAACATTTCAATCTAAACGTAAAAGGACATTTGAACTTTTTTAAACTTCCTCTTTACTCCAGTTGTTTGTATCTCTTGGTTATATAAATATTTTATTCATTATTGTGCAAAAACTGTTGTTTCTAATGTTTGTTCTTATTCTATGTTTGTTGAATACTGAAATTTTAATGTGAGAGGAAATTGTTAATTTCATCACGCAGCCTATTTATCCAACAATTATTAATCCATATAATTTAATCAATGAACACAACCTCCACAGTAAATTGCATTGTTTTTTATACACTGACATTTTTCTTGCGATATCTCATGTTATTTGACTGACTTTGATTGTAAACTTCATCCTTTTCTCACAACTACCATTGAGCCTTATTTTAGAAAAAACTAAGTTACTTATCCAGAAATGTATTTATCCTCCTTTTTCGGGCGCACAACCCACCAATTTTGTGCATCTGTAATATTTAGTATTTTTTTTTAATTTTATTTTAATAAAATTGTTTTGATTTTATATTTCATTGAGTATCTCTCATCATTTTTTTTACGTTGCGCCTTGTTGTCCATTCTCTCCAGATTATTTAAACCGAACCCACAAAAATATACATTAATAGTTTTTTTCTTCTTATATTTTTCATATTTCATGCAGTCAGTCAGTTATGTGCCATGCGTGATACACGTCTAGGCGATCATGTATCTTTCGATACATGACTGACAGATTTTTCCCACAGTAGGTTGGCATTTCTTTCTGTGGTAGACCCATTGCCATCGAAGACTATAGAACCCGGTCTGTCCTGCTATTTACCCATAGTTGAAGGAGAGGATTCACACCTTTCTCAATAGTATTAGCACGTAAGTGAATGTAACGGATATAACTGGAATTTGAACTCGGCTCTCCGATTCCTCAATTCGAGGCGCTATCTATTACTCCACATATATGCAATTACTGTTAATGTTTAAACTACGCCTATAAGCATAAATACATAGACAGGATGATATATATATATATATATATATATATATATATATATATATATATATATATATATATATATATATATATATATATATATATATATATATATATGAGAGTTTAAAGAATATATATATATAGAGAGAGAGAGAGAGAGAGAGTTTAAAGAAGAAAAACATCTTATTGCTATGAAAACTTTCTCGAATATTTACTACTCCCCCCCCGCTGCCCGAGAGCACATAGCAATCCCAAGTGGGGTGCTACTATACACACTGAGAATCATTACATTACACAGTGGAGACTAATAATTCTTCTTTACTTAGTTTGTCTAAGAGTGTTGGGTACCAAATGAGTATCAAATTCACTATATAGTAGTACTTGACAAGCTCACTAGTTAAAACGGGGTACTACTCTCCTAATTCTTGTTCGGTCAATTATTTACAAAAGAAAGCTTCTTCTTCTTCTTCTTCTTCTTCTTCTTCTTCTTCTTCTTCTTCTATATCCCGTGACCCTTCAAGTAGTGGGTGATCATGACTGTTCACAATTTCCTATCCCTTCTAGCTCTTAGTAAATTTTGACTTTTCGTTATCCTTCCTAATCCCTATTCTGTATTCTTCTTCTGTATTTTGTGACCCTTCAGGAAGTGGGTGATCATGGCTCTCCACGATTTCCTATTCTTTGTAGCTCTTAGTAAATTTTGTCTTTTTGCTATCTCTCCTAATCCCTGTTCTGCCAACCGTTTACAAAAGCTCGTTAGATAGATTATGCGCTGTTTTTCTCTGTTACCCTTGCATTTAATATGTTCTGTGAGTATCAAATTTTCTATGCCATCTTTCCTCATTGTGTGCCTATGGTGGGCTGTACTAGACTTCTTGCCCTAACAGATTGGGAATGTCAGTGGATTGCAATAAACAAAACTAAGTATTAGAATTGAATTTTGACAACCACTGCTACAGTGCTTTACAAGTTCACGTTCTTGCATTTTTTTTCTATTCCTCATCCCTGCTTTGAAATCCGGATCCCAAAGCCTTGATGCTTATCAGAGATAAGAATATATTTTCTGACGAAGGAGAGAGTTGGAAAATATAAAAAAGAATTTGACCACCATTACCCTGACCATGGTACATAAAGTCTAGGGGTAACGCTCACAACTTGTCGGACACTTGCTTCCAAAAAGCAGTTCTCAAAACCTTGATTCTTATCAGAGATAAGAATGTAAATGCTGCTTGTGTTATGCGTTGAGGATATCAAATGTGATTGCGTCTTGTAAGAGCATTTAACTATTATACGAAGGTCATTCAAAGAATAAGGTGAGTTTTTTCTGTATAAGGACTTCTAATACAGATAGAAGCTTACTTTTTTGTTTATTTTTTTTATTTTTTACTTCTTTTTCACATGGATTTAATTTCTTTTGCAGATTAAAAAAAAACTTTGAGAGTTTTCGCAATTAACAAAGATGGCCGACCAAGAAGCATGCTCCAGGATTGAACAGCGGTCAGTTATCAAGTTTTTGGTTGCTGAAGGGTGCAAACCAGTTGAAATTCATAGGAGAATGTCGACTGTGTATGGTGCCACATGTTTCAGCCAAAAAAATGTCTACAAGTGGGCTAAATTGTTTAAAGAAGGACGGAACAGTGTTGAGGATGAAGACAAGCCTGGGAGGCCTACAGAAGTGAGGTCTCCCGAGGTGATTGAATCAGTCAATGACCTCATTCAGTCTGACAGAAGGGTGACAGTGGATGACATTGCAAGGACTTTGAGCTTATCTGTTGGGATCATCAGTCAGAAGGAGTCATCTTGCATCATGACAACGCAAGGCCTCACACAGCAGCCCAAACGGTGCAGACCATTAACGAGCTGGGCTGGGAACTGCTACCTCATCCCCCTTACAGCCCAGACCTTGCCCCTTCAGACTTTCACCTCTTTGGTCCCTTGAAAGCGTTCACGAGAGGCACGAAGTTTAAAAGTGACGATGAAGTCAAAATTGTTGTGAGCGACTGGCTGAGACATCAGTCTAAAGATTTTTACGCTGAGGGAATACGGAAGCTTGTGCACAGATGGGGAAAAGTGTGTGACAGTGCTGGGAGACTACGTTGAAAAAAAAGAAAAGAAAATGTAAGCTTCTATCTGTATTAGAAGTCCTTATACCGAAAGATTCACCTTATTTATTGAATGACCCTCGTACATTTATGATTCAAGAAAACAAACCCAACGAGAATCCAATTTGCATCAACAATAAAATATATATTAAACAACAAATACAAAACAATTGTGCAAATGTGTGATTATTAAGGAAGAATAAGTAGTTTCTCTTTAACTGTATCCTGAATAAGATAGAATGTTCTTAAGAATATTTCTTGGATAAGAATGTTCAATGTTCTATATTGAAAATAGAATGCCTGATGAAGAAAGGAATGCAGTCAATTTAGATATGTGTTGTCTGTGTAGTTAACAGATTTCTGGTTTGTAAACTTGGCTTAGTCACAGAAGAAGAATAGTGTAATGTAATACAACATTCTGTGTCTGTGTGTGCGTTGTGAGTAGAATCGTGGATTTGTGTAGACAAGCGTAAGTTGCTGGACTCTACAGAAAATAGTGGAACAAACTACTGTTTATATAACTGCTGGTAGGATCCAGGCAACAACGCGGAAAAAGTTGAATTAACACAAAAATGTATGATTGGATAAAAATCAACCAATCGCTGATTTTCTAACGAACACGTTTGAGCAAATTCACGGCAGAAAAATTCGAGGTGGTGACTGCGATTACTAAATTGTCCTGTGGTAAAGCAGTATCTATTTATTAACCAATCACAGGCGAGTAAATTGTAGGCGTGGTAAGCGTAGCAATCGCTACAAGAATATATTTTCTAACAAATGAAATGGTCAGGAAATTTGTAAGGCAATTTTGGATTTCTGAGCCTCACTAATAACCATAAATACGGATAATTTACGCTTGTTTGGCAGTGAGTACTCGACAGCCGTCCGTGATAACATCAGGTCGGCGACAGAACACCAGTCATCTGCGGAGTCAGCTTCAAGAAAGAACTACCTATTGGGGGTGTAAAAACAGAACATTGGTCCACTACTAAAAACCAATTGAAATCTTCCTCTTTGCAACTAGAAGTTTTCTGTCGCCGGCCTACAAACTCACTCAACTACAACATTCGAATCTTCCGACAGTTTCCTCCTATATAAGAACTCTGAAGAAATCTGTGAGTGTTTTAACCCTTCAACAATCTACTTGCTTAAAGAACTTTTTAGGCGCTCAGAGAAATATTTTGAGCATGCCCTTTTTATGAACATTTTTTTCTTCCTTTAAAGTTAATGGAATGTTCTTCTCCCTTTCTTTCTCTTGTAAGTGTGTATACTTTTACCCTTTTTGTGCATGTAAATAAACATTTCCTTCTTTTATTGTTACACACCGAGCGGGCGTTTGAGATTTTAATCTTCCGTCTAAAAATAGAGAATTGTCCGCTCTAATCTTTCAAGCCGTTGTTTTTTTTTTCAATTTTGTCGAATTTTTAACCTCAATCCTTTCACGTGGGAAAGCAGGGACAAATTCCCCACATTTAGCTCAAAATAGAGAATTGTGGGTTTTTTTATTACCAACATTTTGTTTTGAATGGTTTTTATTTATGTTTTAAAAAAACCCACAATCCTTAAATGTGGCAGAAAAATCAGTTCACTGGCCGAAATCAATGCGGGACTTTAATAATATAAAACATTCATTCATCCTATGCATTCATTCAAACACAACAACAAATACGAAAATCACACCCAAAACGAAAGGCGCTCCGCATCCACTAGAGAACTGACATCACTGACCACCTAACGAGGAAGGAAATGGGGAATTAAACTAAAGAAAAATAGGGACAGAAATAAAAGGGGCTAATGGCGAAGAGCTCATCCGAACAATTACCATGAAAGTATTTATTAGAAAAGACACAGAAAAGCAACCTTATGGTTTATACTACGGACCGTTTATTCGTTTTTGCTATAGTGGATACTGTAGGGAAACAAACTCCTCAGTGTCTCTTGGCTATGTCCGTTTTCCTTTTCTGGGTCATAAGTAAGACAAGTTAAGTAAGGATAAGAAAGGTTATAATGGTCGAGCTCGCGTCAGCCTTGCGCTGATTTGGAACGACCAAAGTAAAGCGTGTCTTACTTCATTGGTAGAGGTGCTGCAAAACACGCCCAAACACTATGTGGTGGAAAGTGGAAAGAGAGTTCAGTCGTCAGTCGACCGGGAGAAAGAGACGTTTCTCGGCGGAGGCGTCTCCATCAGCGTATTGCTGCATCTTGGTGGAAGAGGAAGAAAGAGAGTTCTGTCGACTGGGGAAGAAAAGAGACGTTCTCCAGTGGTGGCGTTTTCATCCACGTATTGATACGTCTTGGAGCAAAAGAGGCGAAACAAAATGAGGAAGGAGATTTTTTTTTAAATAGAACTTAAACAGTGCCACCTAATGGGTGTTTGGCGAAGCCAAGTGGAGTAATCAAATTTCCAGTTCCTTTATTACTAACATCATGGGAAAATATATTTCTTCTTCTTTTTATTCATCATTATTATTTAGTTGAGTTGAAGGTCGTTCTCAACGGATTCTCCTCCAGCTCCTATCCCACGAATGCAGGTGTTCCCCAAGGCTCCATCCTAGGCCCTACTCTGTTCCTTATCTTCATCAACGATCTTCCTGGCGTCATAGATTGCCAAGTAGGCATCTATGCGGAGGACACAACTATTTACTCCTGTCTCAAAATCAAATCTAGTGTCGCTGACAAAACTAACCTGGTCGTTCGTCTCGAAAAGGACCTCCAATCAGTTGTGAACTGGGGCAGGAATTGGCTGGTTAACTTTAATGCCTCAAAAACAAAACTGCCCTCTATTAATCACCAGAGAGATCCTTCACTGCCCCCCATTAGCATGTCTGACGCTCAACTTCTCGAGAGCACCTCTCTGCGGCTGCTCGGCCTCACATTGACTGCTGATTTGAGATGGAACAAATACATTGAGTCAATTGCTTCGTCCACCGCAAGGTAGGTTGGCTCCCTGTGCCGCGCCAGGAAATTTTTGTCCCCGGAATCGATCCTTCAAATCTATAAATCAACCATTCGCCATTGCATGGAGTATTACCGCCATATATGGTCTGGAGGCCCTTCTGTTTGTCTTGGGGTTCTTGATAAGATCCAGAGACGGATATGCAATGTAATTGGTCCTGATCTGGCATCTCATCAGCAGTCGCTCTCTCACAGACGTGCCATCGCCTCTCTCTGTCTTTTTTACAAATACTCTCATGGTAATTGCTCCGATGAGGTGCTTTCGCTGGTTCCCAGACTTCATGAATTCAAGCGTCCTACGAGGCTGGCATCCCGCTCTCACCCTATCCCTGTTGAAACTGTTAAATGTATGTTAGGGTCCAAGTTCCTTGTACCACGGTGATGGTCCAAGGTAGAAACAAATGAAGACTAACTCGAACACAGGTATGGAATAACACAGATATATTACAAACAGAAATATGTACAAAGAAATAAAAGTATTAGTAATGACAATCAGGTTTGGTTAGAGTGAACTATGTTGTCTCGACAAGTATCACTATTCCAATGTCTTACAGTAATCGTCTGACTCTTGACTCTGTCTCTGACTGACTCTGAACGCTGCTCCCTCTTGCGGCGCAGTATTTATGATGTCCGGAATAGTCCATTATTATTATGGGTAAGTTCCCATAACACCTCCCTTCCGAAGCTTTTGCGTAGCAGAGGTTTTTAATATCTTTTCTTCTTTGTATCTATTTCCAAAGGTTCTGTGAATTTTCTTTTTCTGGACGATTTTCTTGGTTCTAGCATTGTTTGCGGTCTTTTTATATCAAATGTATCGAAAATCGTGTCCATCACCTCTTCTTGAGGTGGACCGTTAGCATCCTGTAACGGTCTTTTCCTTATTTGGTTTACGTGTCTTCTGTGTGAGAATTTTTGTCCCTGTACTATGTAAACCATATTGCCAATTCTTTTCTCAAATGTCCCTTGCTCCCAGTAAGATGTATTATTTTTATATGCTTTACAAAAAACTTTTTCTCCTGGGGGAATTTTCTTTTTGGTGTGTAGGGCTGTGTTACTTGTTTCGTTTTACTTGGTAGCAATTTATGAAATGCAGATCTAATTTTTCTAGCAAACATCACTTCTGCGGGTGATAATGTTGATGGTGTAGCATTATTTGGCGTAATTCGATATACCTGAAGAAATTGCTGTAATGATTTTTCCGTGGGCACATCATAGGCTTTTCGTAACGCTCTTTTGAGTGTATCAACAAATCTCTCCGCTTGCTCATTTGATCTTGGGTGATAAGGCGGGGATTTTATATGTTTGACTTGATAAATTTCGCAAAACTCTTGGAAGTCTGCTGATGTGAATTGCGTTCCATTATCTGTGACTAGGCAATCCACTACTCCAAACCGAGCGAATAGTTCGTGGAGGCAATTTATAGTTGTTTCCGAAGTAGGATTTTTGCAACGAAACACCTCCGGCCATTTACTATAACTATCCACTATGATTAAATAGTAGAAACCGCCAATTGGTCCTGCATAATCTGCGTGTATTCTTGACCACGGACGATCAGTCTCTGGCCATGGCTTATGGATGATTGGCGGTGCTTTGGCTGCTAGGTTACAACCCTTGCACATTTCCACCATCTGGGTAATATCCTGGTCCATATTGTTCCAATATACATAGCTTCGCATTAGCGACTTCATTCTATTTTTTGTAGTGTTTTGGGAATTACAACCCTTTCGTTGTAAAGTAGCACATTATCGCATAGAGAAAAGCTGTCCGATATTTGCTTATCTGATTCTGCTATTTTTTGCTTTTGTTTCATTTATAAATTCATAATTTTTGGCTTCATTTTTTGTCTTGTAGTGTGACTGGGAGGTTTCTAACTGTACAACATAGTACTGTCCTGATATCTTCTTCATTTCTTAGGGCTGCTATTACCGTATCTTCCAATGGCTCAGTCTTTGTTGGTATAAGTCTCGACAGACCATCCGCATGCCCGATTTTTCTCGTTGGTAAATACTCCAATCTGAAATTGTAGTTCAGAAGAATTGTTCCCCATCTAAATAACCTATTTGCAGTGTAAACCGGTAGACCTTTTTTCGAACCAAAAATTGTTAGTAACGGTTTGTGATCCGTCTGCAGAGTAAAATGTCTACCATAAATATACCTATGAAACCTTGTGACTGCGAAGATAATTCCCAGAGTTTCTTTCTCTATTTGTGAGTATTTTTTCTCTGCTGGTAGAAGGGTTCGAGAAGCATGTGCGATGGGTTTTATTGTTCCATCTGGCATTCTATGCAATATACATGCTCCGACTCCATAGGCGCTCGCGTCACTTGCTACAATTATTTCTAGTTTAGGATCGTAGTGTGCCAAAAATAAATCTGAAGTTAACGTTTTAATTATTTCGTCAAATGTTTTCTGGCATTCGTCTGTCCACTGCCAAACTTTTTCTTTCTTTAGCAGCTCGTTCAGTGGTGCGCGAAGTTTATGCATGTGAGGTATGAATTCCTGGTAGTAACTCACTAAGCCTAGAAAACTTTGTAGTTCTGTTATGCTCTTAGGAACTGGCATTTTTTTTTTATTGCTGTTGCCCTTTCAGGGTCTGATCATCTACCTTCTTGATCTATGATATGGCCATGGTATTTAATTTCCTTCATGAAAAAATCTCACTTGTTTTCTTTTACTTTGAATCCATAGCTTTGTATTCTCTTAAACACACATGTTAAAAGTACATGTTGCCAATGTTGTTCAACACTTTCGCTGTTTATCAATACGTCATCCAGGTATGCAATCGTGTACTCTAGTCCAGCAAGCACAGTATCCATTGTCTGTTGGAATATAGCCGGCGCGACCTTAATCCCAAATGGTAGTCTTTGGTATTTGTACAATCCTTTGTGTGTGTTTATGCACAGTAGTTTTGAACTTTCCTCATTGACTGGAATTTGCAAGTACGCCTCACTTAAATCAGTTTTTGAAAAATATTTTCCGCCATTTAATTTAGTGAATACTTCTTCTGGACTGGGTAGAGGATAATGGTAGTCCTTTATTGCTGCGTTCAAACCTGTAGAAAAATCAGCGCAAACTCGAATTTCTCCTGATTTCTTTTTTACGTAGACCGTCGGTGCGGCCCATTTACTGTATTCTACTTTTGTCAATATGCTAGTGTTTTCAAGTCTAGTTAATTCTTGATCAATCTTTTCTATTGACATAAACGGTACGCTCCTTTTTTTTCTTGAAGATAAGTTGAATGTTTTCTTTTATTTCGATATTTGCTGCCATTTTCTTACATCTTCCGAGACCTGCTGAAATTACTCGTTTTTAGTTTCTCTTTTAATTTGTCTGCCTCGGTTGGTAAGCTTTTTACATTTTGGCAGTACGTACTTATAGGTAAATCCCACAGTTCGAATTTTTGCATCTAGTCCGTTCCGAATAGGTTTTCTGTATTTCTTAAGACGAACATTTTTAGTTTTTTCGTCATTCCATTAAATGTTACATTTGTAATTACTTCACCCTCGAATTTTATCTTTCTCCCCGTTACTGATCTAGAAATTTTATCCGTTTTTAACATGGCAGGTTTGTTCAGTTTTCTCCATGTTTGTAGGCTTATAATAGTTAAGTCTGAGCCAGAATCCAGCTGTAGCCTGACTTTTCTGTTTTGCATTTCAACTTGTACGTATTTTCTTATGTTAGTCTCATCAGCTTGGTCAGTCCTCGTGATTCTCATTCTGCTTTTGCTTTCTCTTCTAGACCAACAATGTGAGCTTTTGTGTCCTATTTCTTTGCATGTTAGACAAGTTTTAAAACGGTATGTACAGTCTTTAAACCAATGCCAAGTCCCACAGCGATAGCATGGACTGGGTGGTAGTTTTTTTTTTTATATTGACTTTTAGAGTTAGAAAATTTTGTTTTACCTGTTCTTGAGGTGGGAAAATTGGTTTGGTTTGTTTCTGAGGAGGGAAAGTTGGTTTGTCTTCGTACTTTACGTATATGCATCTCTGGCAGTCTTCGGCTAGTTTTTGAAGTGTCAAATCTTGTTCACTCTCCAATTTAGTAAGGATTCTGCGTCTCATTTCCGCGTCTTTGGTTGAAACCAGTCCTTGGACGTAAATTAAGCATTTGAAATTGTCCGCGCTGAGTTCCGATAATTTAAAGTCATCACAATATTTATTAACAATAGACGCGAAAGTTATGTAATCTTCGTTGTCCTTTTTTGTAAGGTTCAGACATTTCCATATTTTGTGGAATAGAGAGGTATTATGGCTGAAAAGTTCTGTTAATAGTTTTATGGCTTCTTTGAAAGTTAGCTCATTTGTTTTTCTTGGATGGATATAATCTACGAATTTGGTATATTCGCATGTGCCTAATTTTCTTAATAATAGACGTACTTTTCGTACGTCTGACCAATCTTTGCAGTCAAATTCATATAGATCTTCGTACCGTCGGAAGTAATTTGCCCAAGTTTTATCTTCGTCGGGTGCGTACGTGAAATCTTCGATAGTACTCCAAATAGCGTCTTGTGAGAGAACTGTTTCGTTCTCGGAATGTTGCTCTTTATTTGACATTACACGTAGCAATAATTCTTGTAATTCAAGATGTTTCTGTGCGTACTTTTGTTGCTGTTCAAATTGGATTTTGATAAGTTACACAATGGTTGACTTAAAATCTTCCATGTTAACGTAATTTTGTGTAATCTGATATTCTGAAACCTGTGCACGCAAAAAAATTTCCTTTGTGGCCAGTAAAATTGATATCCAAAAAGAATTTATTTTTTTTTATGTGTTCGCGTAGAACTTTTTTTTAGAAATCTCGCGTAGAAATTGTTTTTTTTGTTGTTTTTTTTAAAGAAATCTCCACGTAGAACTTGTTTTTTTAGAGTTTACTCGTCGACCACTGTTATGGACGACGGTTAGCAAAAAAGGTATGTCCTCCGCGTAGAGAGTTTGTTTTTCGTTTGGGGGTTTTCCACGTCGCCACTTGTTATGTGCGACGGATAGCAAAAAAGATGATTTGATTCTTCTTCTTGTTATTATTTTGTGGCATTGTGTCTGATATAAATTAGTGAGGGAAATTGACCCCCCACAGTACTTTAAACCAGAGAAAATTATTATGCATGTTTGAAAAAAAGTGAAACATGATTTTTTATTCGAAATTTTATTATGACAAAAAGAAAAAAAAATTATGATTTATTATCACATTTAAATTTGCAAAAGACAAGGAAGAAATAACAAGAGATTATGTAGTAATCAACAATAAAATGTATTGAAAATAGACGAGTACAACAATCGTGCTTGATGAAATAAAATTAAGAAAAAGGAAGTAGTTTCCCTTGTACTGATGCAAGATTGAAAATGTGTATTAAAGAACTTTCTTGTTTAAAGGTTCAGAGTTCGGTGATAAATGATAACTGAGTTCAAGTATGAAAAAGCTTGTACAAAAGGATAATAGAATTTTGAGTTTGTTACTTGGCTTTTGGACAGGCAGTTCACAGCGTAGTGCAGTTGTAGTTTTGTGTGTGTGTGTGTGTGTGTGTGTGTGTGTGTGTGTGTGTGTGTGTGTGTGTGTGTGTGTGAGTAGAAGAATGTAGGTACACGTACGTAGTTGAGCTCTGTTGATTTATTTGTTCTACTACTGTTCTATTGTTTTATTTTCGTGGTATTTATACTTTTTGAGTAGGCTCCAGAGAGGAGCGGGGAAAATACCGAAAGGAATGTTTAAATTATACGATTGGTCAAAAATCAACCAATCACTGATTTTTTTACTAAACCAAGTTTGGCGAAGTCAATGGCAGAAAATTTGGTGTGGCTACTGCGATAGATAAATTTTCCTGTAGTAAATACTACTTATTTTCTAGCTAATAATTATTAAGCATTTTGTGGACGTGGTGTATCACTCTCATCAAAATATTCTCCTTTAGCCTTGATTACTGCAGCAAAATGTTTTAGCATTCGTTGCAAAAGTTTCTCAAAATATAAGTTTGGTAATTGATTCCCCCTTTTTGTTTCAATGACTCTAAGAGTTCTTTTTCATTTTTGGGGATGGAAACGTTTCACTCATCTGTCAAATTCTGGTGGTTGCTTAAAACTTTTGAACTGTAGTATATATATATATATATATATATATATATATATATATATATATATATATATATTACTATTAAGAAAGAGACACTGTGCAATATGTTGTATTTTGTGGGAGGGCGGTGTAGGGAGCGACAAACCCAAGAGCGGAATGCACTCTAGATACCCCACAGTCTGGGAACCAAACTCCAAGTTTAAACCCGAAGAAGAATGGTTGTAAAAAAGGAACAAAGTCAACTACCTTTCGTAAGTTGTAGCATTAGCGTTTGCCTTTCCGTTTTTATTCATTAGTTTTTTCACGGGGAACATTTTAAAATTAAGAATCGACTTAAAAAGTCATGCTTTTTAAATAAAATAAAAAATCTCCGTATTAGTTTCATTTCCAAATTGTAAAGACTTGCATCGGATGACAATTATAAAGTTTGAAAGAAAGAAAGAAACCTATGACATTTTAGTGAAAGTGATTTTTTTTTCTGCCCAGACATGTTTTTTGACGAGACTCTTTGTCCCCCGGCACCGGTTTCGTGAAAACTAATTATTCGCAATGCTCTGATAACGTTTCTTTGCTGGGATTTTCTAAGCACATGAAGCAGACGTCTTTTTTGGAGTTGTGCAAATCTCTTTAGGAAAATTAGAAAAAAAGAAGCATTTCGCTTTAGTAGACCATGGCAGAAGAAGAGCTAACGATTTGGGACGTGTTTGTGCGTTATGGCCTACCTATTTTAATTGGCTATATTGTCATTTTCCACTTGTTTTTGCGTTTATGGACACCTTTATTCAAGGTATTCCGAATGAAGGTTCTAAGTTACACCCTTTGTTACTACTGGAAGAAGATTAACACTTGTCATAAGACAGAACTTGAACAGATGTTCACCCCCCTCCATAAACTAAAGAGGAAAGATGGAAATCAGAAGTTGAGGATAGTGGAAATTGGAATCGGTGAGGGAGCTAACTTTGCCTTTTACCCACGGAATTGCGAAGTGTTTGGTGTTGACCCGGAAGAGGACATTGAACCGATTCTGAGAGAAAATGCTGCTAAATATGACAGTTTGGAGTTGAAAAACTTCAAAGCCGCCGGCGCTGAAGACATGTCTCACATTGATGACGATTCTGTCGATGCTGTGGTAAGCACCTTGGTTCTCTGCACAGTGGAAGACCCCGCCAAAGTTGTGAGCGAAGTGAAGAGGATCCTTCGAAAAGTAAGAAAAATATTATTATCTATTTGAGAATTCTATATATTCAACTTTGGTTGGATCTTATTCTTAAACTCCTACCTGATGGTTATTTTTTTTTTTTTTGTCAACGTTCTTTGTAATTAGTTTCACTTTTTTAAACGTACCTGTAATTGAGAGTATTTTATATTTCATTTTCCTGCCACACAAAAACTGAAAGTAATTACCCCACTCACCTTATGTTCTTGAGTGTTCAATTGTTTGTGGTCGTTTACACCTGCTTCAGAAATACAAGAGATTTAATTTCATGGATAAAGAAAAATTTTATAGTTTATAAAAAAAGAAAAAGAATAAAAAAAGAAAATACAAAGTGACAGTTTTACTTGCAAATTGCAACTTTCTTTTAAAGTTATTTTCTTGATGCGTAATAAACTTTTTTTTCTCTCTCTCAATAAAAATCCGAGGTGATTGACATGTCACATTGGGTCACAAACTTTTTTGCTTCAAATGGTGGGTTATTTGGACTAATTCAAATAATAATTTTTTTTTCTTATTGCCTTTCAATTATAGATCAAGTACTAAAAAAAAATATTAGATTTTCTAAAACTTGATAATGGGGGTCCAGTTTGCTCTGTAAATTGATTTCCCTCTACGGAAGCCAAGTGGGAAAACATGCATACGACGTGATTTCCTTAAAATGTAAAAAAAAAATTAAAATGATAATTTTTTAATTCGTAATCTGGAATTCTTGTTTATTTTCTTCTTTTTTTTATTACTATCGATTAAGAATTTCATAGAATTATTACAAAACAACAAAGATATCATATGAACGTATCTTTTTTGGGCTTTCATAGGGACATCAATTTACTTATGAATTTATTATTTATTATTATTAGATCTAAAAACACGCACGTATATCTAAGAGATAAAAAAAAATTTTTTCTAATGTTGCTATTACAGAAAATGACGTGCGTGTTTAGAAAAAAAAACACAACAATGAAAAAATATATCTGGTCGCAGGCTCCTCCACCCTTAAGGCTTTAGTTTAAATGAAAAAAAAAAATTATTTATGTCTTGGAAAATTTATTTCAATTAAAATTTAAAATTCAGTATTGGTTGCCATCGAAATAAACTAGAAATTTTAACCTCCGTAAATAAATATTATTATAAATTTCCAATATTTGACGGCAAATTTTCTAAAACTTCTCAAATCATCTCGAGTTTTACAATGATTTTTTGTTGTTTAAGGTTTGGAGCAGGCCTTGAGATGAGCCTTTTTTAAAGTTTTTAAATTGTACCTCCATATATTACAGCTGGGCAGGAACAAGTTAATTTTCTTGGACAACTATGTTAAAAAAAAATGATTTAATATAGGACACCCACCGGCCATGAAAAGGCAAGAGAAATGTAGGGGAATAGGAATAAGTGACCTACTTAAAATATTTCTGTGAATGGAGACATTAAGGGTTCTTAGAAATTTAATTTACTTAGCAAAAAAGACAAGAAGTTGTGGAGATCCATAATCGTCCAGGTCTTGAAAGGATGAATTACCACATAAAAACGGATCTGTGACACGTATTAGTCATGAAAGATTACGACAGATTATCTTACTGACTACAACTTGTAAGGTTGTTTTTTTTATCTTTTTTCAGTCTTCTGTTAGTTAATGAGGTCAAATCTTGTAGTTATTTGACTGTTAGTGTGCCGTATGATATTCCACTTTTTCACTCGTTTTTGTATTATCAACCCAACTCTGACTAGTTTTGTTGCAAGAAGAATAAAAATGAACACGTCTCTGTGTTATACATTTTTCATTTTTTTTTCTTTCACGGTCATAGAACCATTGAGATAAAGGGCTACAGAGTAAGAGGCGCGACCACATAGAGACACACAATGATTTTCTAAGCATAGTATAGATGTGGCACAAGGCTGAAAGTATGGGGCACCCAGTGAGGATTAAACTCACTTTTCAGTCGTAACTTATCTAGCTAGTCAAGCTTGCTTACCATTACACCACATAGAGGCACACAGTGGTTTTCTAAGCATAGCATAGATGTGGCACAAGGCTGAAAGTATGGGGCACCCAGTGAGGATCAAACTCACTTTTTAGTCGTAACTTATCTAGCTAGTCAAGCTTGCTTACCATTACACCACATAGAGGCGCACAGTGGTTTTCTAAGCATAGCATAGATGTGGCACAAGGCTGAAAGTATGGGGCACCCAGTGAGGATCAAACTCACTTTTCTGTCGTAACTGATCTAGCTAGTCAAGCTTGCTTACCATTACACCACATAGAGGCACACAGTGGTTTTCTAAGCATAGCATAGATGTGGCACAAGGCTGAAAGTATGGGGCACCTAGTGAGGATCAAACTCACTTTTTAGTCGTAACTTATCTAGCTAGTCAAGCTTGCTAACCATTAAACCACATAGAGGCACACAGTGGTTTTCTAAGCATAGCATAGATGTGGCACAAGGCTGAAAGTATGGGGCACCTAGTGAGCATCGAACTCACTTTTCTGTCGTAACTGATCTAGCTAGTCAAGCTTGCTTACCATTACACCACATAGAGGCGCACAGTGGTTTTCTAAGCATAGCATAGATGTGGCACAAGGCTGAAAGTATGGGGCACCCAGTGAGGATCAAACTCACTTTTTAGTCGTAACTTATCTAGCTAGTCAAGCTTGCTTACCATTACACCACATAGAGGCGCACAGTGGTTTTCTAAGCATAGCATAGATGTGGCACAAGGCTGAAAGTATGGGGCACCCAGTGAGGATCAAACTCACTTTTCTGTCGTAACTGATCTAGCTAGTCAAGCTTGCTTACCATTACACCACATAGAGGCACACAGTGGTTTTCTAAGCATAGCATAGATGTGGCACAAGGCTGAAAGTATGGGGCACCTAGTGAGGATCAAACTCACTTTTTAGTCGTAACTTATCTAGCTAGTCAAGCTTGCTAACCATTAAACCACATAGAGGCACACAGTGGTTTTCTAAGCATAGCATAGATGTGGCACAAGGCTGAAAGTATGGGGCACCTAGTGAGCATCGAACTCACTTTTCTGTCGTAACTGATCTAGCTAGTCAAGCTTGTTAACCATTACACCACATAGAGGCGCACAGTAGTTTTCTAAGCATAGCATAGATGTGGCACAAGGCTGGAAGTATGGGGCACCTAGTGAGGATCAAACTCACTTTTTAGTCGTAACTTATTTAGCTAGTCAAGCTTGCTAACCATTACACCACATAGAGGCACACAGTGGTTTTCTAAGCATAGCATAGATGTGGCACAAGGACGAAAGTATGGGGCACCTAGTGAGCATCGAACTCACTTTTCTGTCGTAACTGATCTAGCTAGTCAAGCTTGCTAACCATTACACCACATAGAGGCACACAGTGGTTTTCTAAGCATAGCATAGATGTGGCACAAGGCTGAAAGTATGGGGCACCCAGTGAGGATCAAACTCACTTTTCTGTCGTAACTGATCTAGCGAGTCAAGCTTGCTTACCATTACACCACATAGAGGCGCACAGTGGTTTTCTAAGCATAGCATAGATGTGGCACAAGGCTGAAATTATGGGGCACCCAGTGAGGATCAAACTCACTTTTTAGTCGTAACTTATTTAGCTAGTCAAGCTTGCTTACCATTACACCACATAGAGGCACACAGAGGTTTTCTAAGCATAGCATAGATGTGGCACAAGGCTGAAAGTATGGGGCACCCAGTGAGCATCAAACTCACTTTTTAGTCGTAACTTATCTAGCTAGTCAAGCTTGCTAACCATTACACCACATAGAGGCGCACAGTGGTTTTCTAAGCATATCATAGATGTGGCACAAGGCTGAAAGTATGGGGCACCCAGTGAGGATCAAACTCACTTTTCTGTCGTAACTGATCTAGCTAGTCAAGCTTGCTTACCATTACACCACATAGAGGCGCACAGTGGTTTTCTAAGCATAGCATAGATGTGGCAAAAGGCTGAAAGTATGGGGCACCCAGTGAGGATCAAACTCACTTTTTAGTCGTAACTTATCTAGCTAGTCAAGCTTGCTTACCATTACACCACATAGAGGCGCACAGTGGTTTTCTATGCATAGCATAGATGTGGCACAAGGCCGAAAGTATGGGGCACCCATGAGGATCAAACTCACTTTTCTGTCGTAACTGATCTAGCTAGTCAAGCTTGCTTACCATTACACCACATAGAGGCGCACAGTGGTTTTCTAAGCATAGCATAGATGTGGCACAAGGCTGGAAGTATGGGGCACCCAGTGAGGATCAAACTCACTTTTTAGTCGTAACTGATCTAGCTAGTCAAGCTTGCTTACCATTACACCACATAGAGGCGCACAGTGGTTTTCTAAGCATAGCATAGATGTGGCACAAGGCTGAAAGTATGGGGCACCCACTGAGGATCAAACTCACTTTTTAGTCGTAACTTATCTAGCTAGTCAAGCTTGCTTACCATTACACCACATAGAGGCACACAGTGGTTTTCTAAGCATAGCATAGATGTGGCACAAGGCTGAAAGTATGGGGCACCCAGTGAGGATCAAACTCACTTTTCTGTCGTAGCTGATCTAGCTAGTCAAGCTTGCTTACCATTACACCACATAGAGGCGCACAGTGGTTTTCTAAACATAGCATAGATGTGGCACAAGGCTGAAAGTATGGGGCACCCAGTGAGGATCAAACTCACTTTTTAGTCGTGACTTATCTAGCTAGTCAAGCTTGCTTACCATTACACCGCATAGAGGCACACAGTGGTTTTATAAGCATAGCATAGATGTGGCACAAGGCTGAAAGTATGGGGCACCTAGTGAGGATCAAACTCACTTTTTAGTCATAACTTATCCAGCTAGTCAAGCTTGCTTACCATTACACCACATAGAGGCACACAGTGGTTTTCTAAGCATAGCATAGATGTGGCACAAGGCTGAAAGTATGGGGCACCTAGTGAGCATCGAACTCTCTTTTCTGTTGTAACTGATCTAGCTAGTCAAGCTTGCTAACCATTACACCACATAGAGGCACACAGTGGTTTTCTAAGCATAGCATAGATGTGGCACAAGGCTGAAAGTATGGGGCACCCAGTGAGGATCAAACTCACTTTTCTCTCGTAACTGATCTAGATAGTCAAGCTTGCTAACCATTACACCACATAGAGGCGCACAGTGGTTTTCTAAGCATAGCATAGATGTGGCACAAGGCTGAAAGTATGGGGCACCTAGTGAGGATCAAACTCACTTTTTAGTCGTAACTTATCTAGCTAGTCAAGCTTGCTAACCATTACACCACATAGAGCCACACAGTGGTTTTCTAAGCATAGCATAGATGTGGCACAAGGCTGAAAGTATGGGGCACCTAGTGAGTATCAAACTCACTTTTTAGTCGTAACTTATCCAGCTAGTCAAGCTTGCTTACCATTACACCACATAGAGGCACAAAGTGGTTTTCTAAGCATAGCATATATGTGGCACAAGGCTGAAAGTATGGGGTACCTAGTGAGCATCGAACTCACTTTTCTGTCGTAACTGATCTAGCTAGTCTAGCTTGCTTACCATTACACCACATAGAGGTGCACAGTGGTTTTCTAAGCATAGCATAGATGTGGCACAAGGCTGAAAGTATGGGGCACCCAGTGAGGATCAAACTCACTTTTTAGTCGTAACTTATCTAGCTAGTCAAGCTTGCTTACCATTACACCACATAGAGGCACTCAGTGGTTTTCTAAGCATAGCATAGATGTGGCACAAGGCTGAAAGTATGGGGCACCTTGTGAGCATCGAACTTACTTTTCTGTCGTAACTGATCTAGCTAGTCAAGCTTACTAACATTACACCATATAGAGGCGCACAGTGGTTTTCTAAGCATAGCATAGATGTGGCACAAGGCTGAAAGTATGGGGCATCCAGTGAGCATCGAACTCAATTTTCTGTCGTAAGTGATCTAGCTAGTCAAGCTTGCTAACCATTACACCTTGCCACGGTGCCCTCAATCCATATTGGAATGAGTGCAAAATATTTTCTCGTCTCCAATTTACAGGTAGAAGTAGACAGATGCATTCTGGGATTTCTTCCATTCTAATAAAAGTGAGACACTTCTGGATCTCATCTGACTAATTTCTGTTCTTTCTTGAAGCCAGAATGCTGTCATCACTTTTCTGTGTATCCCTTTTCATGTATTAAACACCATTCTTAGTTTGTGAACTCTTTGTCCTATGGCGCTTGCTTTGCCTTTCATCTATTGCTTGCTTGCTTAATATTATTTTTCCCCCCTGTTCATTTCTTTTCTTTCTCTTGTTATTGTTTATTGCAAACTTTGTCAATTCTTTACACTGTTTACAATGTTCGGACTGTTGTCCTAATCTTTGTTGCCATATTCACAATGTTTCGGCTGTTGTACACTCTGGCCTTCTTCAGGTGATTGAAATTTTTTTGAACTGAACCCTTTTATTTCGCCCACGGGGGGTAGATTGTTCTAGTTCCACATGCCATGCCTCTGATAGATGCCTCAGTATCAGTTATCTTCATTTAGCCGAACTCTCCAAGTTTTTGTGCACCTCAGCTGTATCCAGGTATTGAACTCACAACTTTTTGTGTCAAGTTGCTGGATTCAAAAACTTAGGATCTTGGATCAAGTTCTGGGCCTGTAATCATTTAGTTCTCTCCCACCGTGCCTGTCCCCCTTTAACAATATCATCACACCCCCTGGTGATACAATTAGGGACAGATCCCTGATAGAACTAGTTGTTGAACACTGCTGTCAAGATAGGTACTCCAGGATCACAGCCACATCCACTCCAAAAGACAAGAGATCATGAATCAGGAAGCCCACTTTACTCATCTTTTTCAAGCTCTTTGCATGTAAACCCACTAACTTGATAGCCAACATCAGACCAAGTCACAGATGGAGAAAAATCTACAGTGGTCGGGGCCCTGATGGATTGACCTAGACTAACAGTTTGGATGTAATCTATCAGCCAATGACAGTAACATCAACGTGTATCGGGAAGGTTAGTTTTACCATAATGTGGGGTGGAGCAAAACCAGGATCCTCCCAGAACAATGAGTTGTAGCTCAGGTGATGCTATCTGTACCATCCTGAGCACTGGAAAAGATTCTTTGTTGGCAGATATCATATCCCATTCCTTGAATCTGCCTCCAGTGTTTCTTACGGCAGCTGCAACTGAGATGTTGATGTTGACGAGGTATGTAGTTTATGTCATTTATATCAAGTTAGGTGAACCCTCTGTGCCATTAAACAAAGGTTAAAGGTTAAAAGAAATGTTCCCTCTATATTTTATATACTCCCCTCTCTGAATATAGTTTTATAGATATTTTTGTTGTATAACATAAGGCAAAAATATTTGGCAAGCCCAATGAAGCTCCACCTCATCGCTGAGAGTGGCAGACCCTAACAATTATGACTAGAGAGAAGCAGCCATAGAATGATTCCGTTTGTTAGAATCTAGTCAAAGGCCAGAAGTGGAGTTGAATAAATGTCATTGTGTTTTAACCATCAAGCAGCAGCCGTTCTTTAAAACACAGACTGGATATTTTTTTTCTTTTATCAGTCCTTGCTGCTTAACACTATGAAAGTGTATATTAAATGACAGTTATTTTTTTGTTTTTTTTTCACTGTCTAATTTAACTATGTCACCTGACTGCTGATAAAACTATCCAGACGCTATAGCCAGTGAAGACAAAATATAACTTTCATGTGTTTGTTGTATGTGTTACTGTTAATAGTTACCTGATATGTTGTGCTATTATTTCGGTTGGATTTGATCTAAATTTAAAGCTTTATTCACTTATTGGCATTTATTACCGGTGATGGTGTATGAACCAAGGTTATAAGATCAGGTAACAAAAAAACAAAAAACATTCAGGGTTGTCTGTACCAGTTTCATTAGGATGGAATTTTGTGCATTAATGTTTAGAATGGTCACCCCAACCTGATAAATATTCACAAGACGTGGATAATGTTTGTTTTTTTCCCCCCCTCTCAGCTGCAGTTTTAGTGTACATTTCAGCTGCTCTTTCTTTTGCTTCCAGTTAAGTAATTATTCAAATAATTACTGCTTGCTGACCAGCTGAAGTCTGTCACAAACAAAAAGTATCCAGGAATGTAATCAATGTGCAAAATAGTCCATCAAGATAGAATACGTGTTTCTTGACAACCAGGTAAAAATTGTTATTGCTTGGCTGGAAAGATTTCTCTTCTTTCATATTCACCAGGTATTTTTTTTAGTCATTTAACCTCGAGCAAGGCAATAAAGCCACTAAGATGCACGAGTTTACTGAGTGTTAGAGAGTATGTGGAAAAAAAAAAAACTATTCTTCAAGAGAGAGAATCATAAAAGAACCTGAATTACAAAGACAGAAGATAATGATTGACATTGCATTTAAATTTTTGAAGATCAAAGGCGACTGGAAGGTAGAAGCCAAAAGAGAGTTCCGTAAGTGAGAAGTGCAATAGAAGAAACTGTTAGTATAGAACTTCTGGTTCCATCTAGCCATTTCAACTGTAAAATGATGAGACCTAGCTGCCAATCTAGTACTGCACTTAAATTCATTATATCTAGGTACCATAGAGTACATCAGAACAATTATCATGAAAGTATTTATAGAAAGGCACAGGGAAGCTACATTACAGGAATGGGGAAAATAACAGAAGGCAAGATGCCAGGTCAGGACCAGTAACATTGCAGATTCTTCTTTGGATCTTATCAAGAATCTCTAAATGTATAGAAATGTATTTGAATTTTTGAAGATCAAGCTTGGCAGGAAAGCATGGAACCAGAAGAGTTCCACAAGTGAGAAGTATGAGAAAAACTTACTATAGAACTTACGGTTACATCTAGCCAATTTAACAGAACTGATGAGACCTTGCCGCCAATCGTGTACTATCCTTAAATTCATAGGTACCATAGAGAAAGAACTCCTTTGAGCAAATACCATGAAATTATTTATAGAAAAAGCACAGGGAAGCAACATTACACTGGTGGGAAAGTGACTTAAACTGAGATGCCAGGTCAAGGCCAATAATATTGCTGATTAGGTTAATTATTAAGAGATAGGATTAGGGTTTATGCAGCATAAATTCCCAAATTTGTTTATCTACATCAGCCATGTCAAGAACTAGGAGGTGAATTCTGTTGTCACATAGAAGATAAATGCACTGGCCAGTCTGGCAATTTTTAAAGTAGAGATTGAGTCAATATAGAAAAGGTGGGTAGAGAACAAGAGAGATTGGAAACTGAGAACGATGCATCTTAGGCAACATAACACTAATGTATTGCATCCTGGGTATGATGTTAAACTACATCCGCGTCCTGGGCAAGACGATAAACTACGTCCAACAGCAAGGCCTCTGATAATACATTTTTGAAAAAATATTATCAGCTATGTTTTTGAAAAATAATATTACCAGCTATACATTTTTGAGGAAAAAAAATATTAACAGAAATAGATTTTTGACAAAACAAAAATATTACCAGGAAAAAAAAAAGTTGTCAGCATTAAATGTCTCATTGATGTTTGATATGCCGTAAAACAAACCAAACCAAACTATTGTATTAATGAGCGAGATCCAAGTAATTTCTGTATTTGCGGTGTGAGGGCACTTTAAAAATTGATCAGGATGCTGTTTACACCATCTTTCTCTTATTTCTGAGATAGTTTGAAGGGAGGGAGTTTGTGGGTTCATGATTAAGTTTACCTGATTTCATTCTCCTATGGTGGCCGAAATTATGTTTTTTTTTTTTTTTTTTTTTTTTTTTTAGTAAGGTTCACCTAATACAAGTACAACACTTAAATTCATAAAGTCTAGTCAATGGAGGAAAGTTCATCAGGTAAGTGACTGAAGCTGAGATGTCAGATCAGGACCAATAAAATTGCAAATTCTTCCTTGGATTTATCAAGAATCTCTAAATATACAGCAGGAGTGCCAGATCAGATGTGGCAGCAATAATGAAAGCAAGGATGAAGGGAAGACTTAGAAATATGTAAGAGAGATTCTGGCAAAAAAAAAAAAATTATATAGCACGACACAGAACCAACTTTCCTAGCAGAGACCTAGCAATTGATTCAATATACCCTTTCCACTTCATGTCAGAGGCAAAACATTAGATCAAGAAGGCAGAGCGAATCACTCTTCAGGAGGTTAACATCAGCCATATTAATGGATGGTAGAAAGATTATCTTAGAAGATTATCTTAAAGATTATCTTAGAAGATTAAAAGAGAGCCGTATTAAAATTAACAAGCCATTCTTTGCCCCAGTTAACAACACTGTGCGTTTTATTTTTAGATAAGTTACCAATTTGACTTTATTGAACCAATCAGAGTTACTATTTTTTTTTTTTTTTTTTTTTTTTTTTTTTTTTAAGCGTATCACCCCAAGCAAGGCTGGAGGCCACTATCACGCAAGGGGTTATAGAAGGGTTGGAGGAAGAGCAGATAGGAGTGGTAAAGGAGAGGATGTGGAGAAAGAGAAAGACAGTGGGTCGATCAAGGCAAGGGGGTTACAGAAGATTTGGAGCGAGAGCAGATAGGAATGAAAGGTGAAAGGATGTGGAGAAGGGAAGTGGATAGATCAAGGCAACTGGAGATGTCGATTGACGTTACACTTAAATAGTTGGAGATTGTATTTGTTAGGGAAACAGTAATAGGGAAGGGAGTTCCACAAGCGAGATGTGCGAGACATGAAGCTATTGGAGTAGAAGAGATGTCTACATCTAACAGTTTCAACGGTGAAGGGGTGGGAACGGGATGCCAGCCTCATAGGACGTTTAAATTCATGAGGCCTAGGGACAAGCGAAAGCTGCTCCTCGGAGCATTAAGACGGGAGTAAATAGTTATGACATCAGCATAGTTACCGATTTAAGAACTGATGACATCAGGGAGGTCGTTGATGACAATTAGGAAGAACATAGGTCCAAGGGTAGAGCCCTGGGTGACAAGTGCATTAATGTAGAAAGATCTAGAAGAGTGGCCATTCAAGACAATTTTCATTTTGCAATTTGATAAGAAAGACTGAATCGGTTCAAAAATTTCTCCAGAAATACCATAACCTTTCAACTTGTGAAGAAGACTTCTATGCCAAATCCTGTCAAATGCCTTCAAGGTATCCAAAACAACAGCTCAAGCTTCTCCATTCTTATCTAAAGCTTGATAGACTTCTCAGCAATAATTGTTAATACAATCAGCAGTTGACCTAGAGACGTTAAAGTCATATTGTGTGTCTGAAAGAAGACCTATGAAGTGAGATGTATTCAGAGTTAATTTGAGCCTCTGATTGCCAAGAATAGGTAGTAAGATTAGTGACTGCTACTGCTGATAATGCAAAGTTCTTCTATAAATCAAGCACTCTGAGTCACTGGCGTGTTTACTCAAAAATAAATACGTAAAAATTCACCTTCCTCTCTGCCAGGAGCTGATAGCTTAGGGGAAAAATCTCCGACTAATGCCAAATCAGTTTGGTTTTTGATCCTGGTTTGAGGTAATCGGATGTCTCAACACACTGATGAGCTGTGATACAACAAAACAGTCTGTCTGTGGATGAATATATATATATATATATATATATATATATATATATATATATATGTATGAATACAAGGTTGGTGTAGATGAAATAAACTTCCAGTAACCAAAAACAATATTTTTTAAAAAAGTGCTCAATACAGAGTAGAGCAAATATTTATTTAAAAATTATAACATAAGTATGTTATAGCATCACTACAAAAATAGCCATTTTGTTTCAACACTTTGGGTGTCAAGTGATGATGTTGCAAGTAAAATAAAGAGCTCAAAAACTAACCATTACCCCCACTAGGGGAAATATTATTATGTAAGATGTAATAGTCAATCAAATTACAAGCATATGATAATTCAAATAACTTGACAACAGACCTTAGGTATAATTTATTAATGCTTTAAAATAGGTATTAGATTTTATCGGTAATCAGGATGAACAGTTAATCTCGAATCTTTTGTAATTAAAAATTAAAGTTATGCATATTCAGCTCTAAATGAAACCATGCACCATGTTTAGAAATCAACAAAAATATTCATAGAAAAAAAAAAAATGGAGAAAATATGTATAAGCTTTCATATATTGTTCTTAGAAATGGGTGAAATTTTTCATCTGAATCCGTGGTGGTGGTGAGAGGTACAATATATGACTACTTAGTCAGTTAAAATGATAAGGTAGTGATAATAGGTTTAGTTGACAAGGTGGAAAGGTTTATTTGTAGCTAGACGTACAGACATGACGTCATAATAGACTGTCACATAAATGTGACTGAATATATGAGCACGCAAATATACAAACAACAAATAGATTCATTATGATTCAATCTTCCAACATAACTACAGAGACAATGCAAACTACCTGTCAAAATTCAATAAGTGTTACAACTATTAAAATATTAACTAAATAATTGAATTCCTAGCAAATAAAAGATAGATAACAATGGGAAATGTAAGGGGAAAAAAAAAGTTTACAGAATTACAATACCATTTTATCTTTATATACAATATTCTATCTAGCTAGAAAGCAGGTTAAAAGGTAATTTGTGCCTGCAGTTGACAGTGAGTTCTTTCCTTTGATTTAAAAGGTTTATCTTTCCTTAAATTTAATGATTTCTAGCTTTTCATTGAGACAAAGATAACATGGTGAGTGTAAAGAATTACAGGTACAAGTTCTTCCAGTTAACATCTATTTAGCAGTGGGCATTTTATTTTTCTCCTTTAAACTCCAAGTTTTTGGACAGTGTGGTATCATGTTTATTAGAACTATTTTTGAAGGAAAAAAACACACTGGTACCAATGGCATTTAAATTGATTTTTAGTACTATCAATGAAGAACATTTTAATATTTGGGTTTTCAAGTGAAGAAATGGTACTAAAATAAACCAGGAACTTGTTTGGCAATTATTTCGTAGTAGGCAATTATTTGGATTCCTACAGTTACATTCATTAGTATTGGTGTTGTGATATTTAGTAATATTTAATGCATCACTACATTTCATAATGCCCTTTGAGTTTTTATATCTATTAAATACCTTATTGTTATACTTTTTAATTATTTTTTCGAGGTTATCCGCACAACTGTAGCTCAGTTTAAGAGTATTTTTATTGAAGTTTTACTAAGCCTATTTGTTTTAGGGAAATGCATTTTAACAAGATTTAAGAGTTTTAGTTCTAATTTACTTTTAATGATGAGGTTGAAATCAGGGTGTGTGAACCAGATGATCTTTCTGGATCTTCGCTTTTATTATGGTCAATATCAATGGTATTTCTACATTTAATATTGGGCCCTCTATAACCACTGCTACTCAGATCGGAGTTATAAAATTCTCTATGCCTATTGAAGACTTCTTCATTAGAAGAGAACTGATTCTAAATTCAATGGAAGAAGGTATATGCTTAATAACTGATGTTGGGTGATTAGATATTGGGACGTATAT
>OZ038505.1:26123884-26146384 GCA_964036315.1 Acanthosepion esculentum
GAGAGTGACTGCCCATGTCTCTAGGGTGGGTGTTTATATCCCTGTCTATAATTTTCAACCTTGTAGCATCTGGGCTGATCATGTGGATCAACACTTTGAGCTATACAACCATACACCTGACTTTACTGACATCGTACTGAGTGCTAGGAGTATTCCGAAATGATAAAGCTGAGATGCATACTGCATTATATTATGTAAAGATAATTTAGAAAATATTTCTCCCTGGACAAGTTTCACAGATAATCTGGTGTTGGCAGAAAATAATTTTATTTCTAAAGAACAAAATGTAATTCATGTTAAGTGTTTGAATGCTTTTTTACTTTATTATAAAAATTTGATTTTAACTAATTTCAGCTTTTTAAAGAAGTTTCCTACAATGTTTCAGTATTGATTTAGCATGAAAAGAAAATAGAGTGAAATTACCCAGCTATATAATCACACACAATAAGGTGTTGAAAAATTCTCAGCCTGACTAAGAATTGGTCACAAAACCCAGGTTTGCTGTTATTTTTGGGTGTTTTGTGTTTGTTTTTGTGCCCTTCCTGTACCAGTTCTTTTTTTATTTATTTATTTTTTTTTTTAATCATTTCACCTCAAGCAAGGCAATAAAGCAACTAAGATGCAAGGGGTTAGAGAATATGAGAAAAAATCACTTAAGGAGAGAGAACAATACAAGAACAGGAAATAAGAAGATGGAAGATAACAATTGACATTATATTTAAAAAATGCTTCCATTATCAGAAAATTCCAAATTGTTTGTGTTCAGTAGATGATTGTACAAAGCTTTTTCAATGGATGTTAACAAGGTTGTGGGTTTTGTGTGTATATTTTTATGTGAAGGTGTGTGTTCAGTATATTAACAAAGAAGTAGAAGCTACAGAAAAACTAGTTTCTGCTCCAGACGATTTTCTTTAAAATGTTTCTGGAGTATGTCTTTTTCTTTTTGGTTCAGAAATAATTTATGAAAAGTAAAGATAAGAATGGGTAAAGATGGTCGAGTTCAAGTCAGCCTCATGCTGAGTTGGGATGGCTGAATCTCTACTTCATGAGTGGGCTGCTGAAAACATGCCTGAATGATCTTGTTGGAAAGTGGTAAGAGAAACATTCTGTCCTTTCCGGAAGTAGGGTCATAAAATTGCACAGTTTTCCAGTTTCTTTATAATTTGCATCATGGGAAAATGAATTTTTTTTTTATTCTTTGTTATTTTATTTTATCTATTGGTTTTAATTCATTTTCCTACAGATAACGTCTGATTCCAAATTTTCCTCAGACAGCAAATTTTTTGACTACGTCTATTTTAACTTTGAAAATGTCCTCTCACTTTGTACTTTCGTAACTGATAGTGTGCAGATGACTTGATAAAGTTATTATTCCTTTTTATTCCTAAAACAGTTGTCTCTTCTTCTTTATTGCATTTTTATTGGCAATTCAGATATTTCAAAAAAAAGTTGTAAAGTGCTTACTTTTAAATGAAAAAAGAAATTGCATGTAGACAATGCCAAGGTCTCATCAGTTATATGCCATGTGTGATACACGCTTAGACGATCATGTATCTTTCGATACATGACTGACAAGGCAGATTTTTTCCTGCAGTAGGTTGGCATTTCTTTCTGCGGTAGACCAGTTGCCATATAAAATATGCCATATAGAACCTGGACTGTCCTGCTATTTACCTCTAGCTGGTGGGAGAAGAAGAGGATTTATATCTTTCCCAAGGGTATTACCATGTAAGTGAATGTAATGGATTCAACTGGAATTCGAACTCAACTCTCCAGTTTCTCAATCTGAGCCGCTATCCATTACTCCACCATGCCAAGTTCTACAAGAACAAATCATTTGTTACACACAATCCCTCACTATTAATATTAAGCTTTGAAAATAATTAGAACGAACAGAACTTTTAACCAGTTCCATCTATTTAATCTGTTGAGAAATCTTTCTTTTTTAAAATTTTCAGGTTACACTGTAAAATGGACCTCACACACACACACACACACACACACATATATATATATTTTTTTTATTACATACATAAACACTAATAAATGGCAGAAAGTGTACATGTGATGTCTACACAATAGAAACAAAGCAACAGAGAACTTAAAAGTGTACATGTGATGTCTGCGCAATTAATGGAAACAAAGAACTTAAAAACTGAAACCTAATTCATTATTTCAATTCTCAAAATTATTGATGAAACTGAAAAACCTGTTAGATTTATAAAGTTTTTCCTACTTATCATTATTTAATTATACATTTTTCTTCTTTTTAAAACAATTCACTCCAAGCAAGGCAGGAGTGCCACTCTCATTCAAGGAGTTACAGAGAATGAGAGTAAGAATAAAGAGGAGTGTTTGGGAAAAGGATAAAGAGAAGGACAGAGATCAAGGTCACGGCATCAGAAGATGTCGATTGACATTACATTTGAATATTTGAAGAATATCGCTATCAGGGAAGCAAGTGATAGGAAAGGAGTTCCACTGATGGGAGGTGCGAGATAAGGAGCTGTTGGAGTAGAAGAGACGGCTGCATTTAGTAGAATCGACAGTGAAAGGGTGGGACCGTGATGCCAACCTAGTAGCATGCTTAAATTCATGCAGTTTGGGAACCAGTGAAAGTAGCTCGTCAGAGCAGTTGCCATGAAAGTACTTCTAGAAAAGGTAGAGGGAAGCTACAGCACTTCTGTGAGATAGACTGTAGAGGGGATGCCAGACCAGAACTATGTTGCATATTGTGCACACACACACACACACACACACTATATTTGGTGATGTAAGATTAGATGATGTAGGTTTTTTTTTTCTCTTGTATTTTTTTTGATTTGATAATTTTTTTTATATATTTTCAGGGTGGTGTCTTTGTATTTTGGGAACATGTCTATGCTTCCACCAAATGGACTTCTTTGATGCAACGATTCTTCTTCCGAATTTGGTTTATTTTATACAGTGGCTGTCATTTGACAAGGAAATCTGCAGAATACATCAAAGAGGCACGTTTCGCCAATCACGAGTGTTCCACCATTATGTTAGACGTTCCTAGTGTCATGAGCACCACCCTCTGTGGAGTTGCTACTAAATGAGTTGTCGCCCCTTTTTATTATAATCTTCCTTTGTTTGGTCTATCCGTCTATCTTACTAATATATTAACAATTTCGTCCAGCCATCAAAAGTTTTTTACTGGAGGTTTTTAGATGTTTAAAAAACTAACCTTAACTCACTAAATTTCTCAAAATCATTTAACCACTTTTAAATATATCAACCATACAGAAAATAATACACTGTGGATGCTTCCAATCTAATCTACAATTCTTTTAATTTTTAATTTTTTTAAAAATCTTAATTCTGTGCATGTCTTTGTAATTCATGCTTCCATTTGTAGCTTTACCGATATGGTTTGTGTTTATCAGAGACTGAAAAGGAAAGTCTAGGGATCTTTTTCAAATACTTTTGTTGCATTTCACAATGTGCTAAAAGAAAAGAATAGAAAGACCAGCTTCGAATTATTAGGTCCAAAATAATGTTCAGGACAGTAGACAAAATAAAATGCTATTTAAAAAAAAAAAAAAAATAAATGGAGCGTCTATTCAAATATGAGTACCCACTAAAAATAACATTAAAATACATATATTAATATTCTCACCACCATTAAAGTTTTTTTTTTTACTGGAGGCTTTTAGATATTTAAAAAAAAAACTTAATTTATTAAATTCCTCATTATTAATTATTAAACTGTTAAATATCGAAAATAAAAAAAATAACAAATGCTAGATTTTTAACCTCTGGGGTGAAATTTTATTTTTTTAAAATTTTCAATTTGCAAATATTTTTTTTTATTTCAAATATACAGGGTGTTCATAAAGTTTGTGTGCATTTTAAAGTTATAGATTCTTTAAAGTGCACATGAACTTTACGGACACCCTGTATAGTCAACCATGCAGATAAATAATGTCCTGAGAATTCTTCTGAGATATCTAATCCACAATTCCTTGATTAATTTTTAGTGTCTGTGTGTTCCCCATCTGTGCCTTTTTACAAAAATATCATAATTTTGTGCACGGTGTCTATGTAATTTGTATTCACAGCTCTGATCTTAGCTTATCATTGATTGAAAAAAGAAAATCGAAGGGGGTCATTTTGATCAGTGTTTTGCATTTGTCAACCTGAAGCACTTCTAAAAGGAAACAATACAAAGTCGAGATTCTAGGTCCATAATTAATTTTTTTGCACCATTGTTGAACTTTTAGAATGGAGTTACCTTTTTATGTCCTTAAGGATCAGCATTTGGACTGATTGAATCAAAATCTGACTAAGTCACCTGTGCTCATCACAAAACGAAATTTATGATTTACTCTTTGATTAAATCACTATCGTCATTTCCACTTTCGTCAGCCTTTATTTCCGCAGACCTCAAGTGGAATAATTATATTTAATCAATTGTTTGATCTGCTGCTAGGAAAGTTTATTCATTCTGCCTTGCTAGACAGTTTTACTTTCCAGAATTCATCTTGCACATCTATAAATCTACCATTCTTTAGTGCAATGAATATTGCAGCCACATCTGCAGTCATTGGATGCCCCATGAAAGTGGCTTTGTGTCAAAAAAAGATGTAGCCATACCAGGGTATGGCTAAGTTTCTGGTATATAAGAGTAAATTAAACTTTTGTCATATTAAATTGCAGTATATTGACACAGGTAAATATTGTTGCATTGCGGCTCAGACCAAACACCAGGTTCGTTGACAGGGTGCATCTTCCTCCAAACATGTTGCTTTTAAAATTTCCCTTTGAGTAAGTCATTATCCATGAATGAAAAATGAAATAATTTCTATTAGTAAAACAAATTTTATTTTTGGGTTTTAACTTACTGCTTGCTATAAGTGAATGAAGTTGAGATGAGGCTTTAGTGAAGATGAACAGTCTAGCGGGTGTCTTCCCTGTTCTCTCTGTTAAAAATTTTTTTTTTTTTTTAAATATCAAAACAATAAAAATATTGGCACAGAATAGAAAATATTCAAACTCCTGAAATAAAGAACGTTCAATTTAGCTGTCAAACAAATTTTTTTTCTTCCATCATGGGACATGAGATATGAAGTGTTTTCATTGAACCATGTCACTTTGTGACAAGTCGTCCCCACTCCACTTAGCTAGCAGTGTACAAAACTAATACTTACAGGAGGCTGCAAAAGTAGGTATACAGTAAATAATTGATGTTTGTATAATCAATACAATGTGGTTTTTATTAGTGTATACCTACTTTCGTATATATCATGCATGAGAGAATGGAGTGCTGTGAAGTTCTCACTTCCCAAAATCACTGTTGAGATGTTTGGTCATTGAAATACTCATTTTTAGGGTTGGGTTGAGCTGGTCATATCATCTTTTTCTTAAATCTGTGGTTCCTACTTTGTTCATTACAAGACTGCAGTTCTAAGGCCTCTTGTGAGGCTTATACTCATTACTCTTCTTGAGGTGCCCTACGTATGTTGTTTATATCTGTTGCAGCGGACGATAATGGGTATGCCCCCATTCACATAAATACAGTAGTAAATACTGTATGTTGGTCTGCAGTTGGAGATTTGTCTCTAGCTGTGCTTGTCAAACTCTCTACCTTCGGGCAGAGAGGATCCCCAGATGAGGCTATGTCAAAGGGCAGAGTCTTATCCCAGGGAAATAGCTACCTGACCCTGTTTTATATGAGGTCTATGGGGAATTTTTGGCCGAACCTATAGGCTTAGATATCCCACGTTAAATTCGGCCTTGTTCCACATCTGACCGCGTGGGGCGTTTGGTAGATATCCTGCAGTTGGAGATTCATTGTGGAATTCACTTGACTCACTTCTAGCAGTTGACTACTTCTTCTGCGTACCACTGGTGAATCTTATATGTGTTGTTCTTGTCCTAAGTATTATCATTCATTACCAACCTTTGTGTGATTTTTCTATTCAGTAACCTTTCCTAGGTTACAATATCTATACTTGATCTACTGATAGATAAGATATGCTACCATTCTAAAAGATTTAATTTTTCAAGAGATGCTATCAAGAAATTCTGGCCATTACATTCAAGAGAAACTGATGCCCAGTTATTTTGACTTCCTTGGGACAACTTGGTGCTAAATGTAAATTTAAAAATGAGTATAATAGTCCAAATAAATCAAGATATAATCGTGTGCATGTGAGTTGATTGTAAGAAAGTTTTGCTTTAAATTTTTATAAAATATTTTTCTTTGTCAAGTGACAGCTGGAGAGTTGCAGTGACAAATGCCTGAAATAAAGTTCAAACAATTGTCAATAACAATATTTAATAACTTACAATGCTTACACTAAGAAACTAAAGCAAGATAAAAAAATTTTAATTTCTTAATCATGTCTTCACATGTATTAGATAATCAAGCAATACTCAATTAAAAACAAAGGAAATCTTTTACTTATATATTACGCATGCATGTGATAGGGTGAAGAAAAGTTTTGGCCCAACCTGCTTCTCAAAATCAGTCGTATGTTTTTCTCCCCAAAAAATACTGATTTTTGGAATATGAATCTGAGAGATTCTTATTCTTACATTGCATATACAAGGTATCCATAAAGTTTGTGTGTACTTTAAAAAATTAAAACTTTATTTGTATTTGCGATAGAAATAATTTGTAAAAAGGATTAGAAAGAGGTAAATCTATATGTTTGAAGGTTTTATTGAAATTTTATTTAAGTTTCCACATGTCCTCCATCATTAGCAATACAAAGGGTAATACGATTTTGTACTTCACGGAAAACATTTGCCAACTGATTTACAGTAATGCCTGAAATCACATTATTTTAGCTATACTTAAAACTAGATACATTAGACTTTATAACATTTTTTACAAATTATTTCTATCGCAAATACAAATAAAGTTATAAACTTTTTAAAGTGCACACAAACTTTATGGACAGCCTGTATATATCCAACTGATTTACAGTAATGCCTGAAATCACATTAGTTATTTTAGCTATACTTAAAACTAGGTACATTAAACTTTATAACATTTTTTACAGATTATTTCTATCGCAAATACAAATAAAGTTATAAACTTTTTAAAGTGCACATGAACTTTATGGACACCCTGTATATTTCAGCTGCTTTAGCTGGGCTGTATTTTCCAAAAAACATTTGAACTGTTAATAACTCTTCTCAAAGTTAGGTAAGAGTCATTTCAGTTTGTTATAAAATCATAGCAGTATTTTTGGTTGATTGTACTTTGTAGAAAATGAACATGTGTAGCTTCATTGCAAACATTTCTTCGGTTCATTCTTCTCAATATTGTCTGTGTATTTTTTTTATTTTAACTAAAAAGTAAAGTTCTGACATTTGTCTTTGTATAAGGATTACATAAAAGAAAAAACCCCAAAAGACTTTGTTCAGGAAAAATGCCATGTCAGTAGTTTAGTTTCCAACCACATAAATGCCAAATATTTCGTATATTTTCAATAATCTAAAAAGAAAAAAAAAAAATTTAATTTCTAATATCAATGTCAGAATTGTTAAAAATAAATTATTTTAACAATTTAAGAATGTTTTATGAATATTATTTCAGTGATCAGTTTGTTTTTCATACTGATATTTTTTCTTTGCATTTCTATAAGGAATTTGTTGTAAGAAATTTTATTATGTATTATTTACTTCTTCAAATCAACACTCAACTGATTCCAGGTAAATACCACAAGTACGAATCCCATGCAAAGTCATTTGAAAACTGAAATTTTTTATAAAAATAATTATCTTGCCACATATTTTTTTTTTCCTCAAATTAACAAAAATTGTAAATATCTATAGACTTTAATTACACAAATACTGTTTAATATGTTTGTTAATTCTTATGATAAAAAAAGATATATAGATGTATAAATATAGCTTTTCAAATTCTAAAAATAGATTTTTAAAGCAATAAAATTTGCTGAGAACCTATGTAGCAAATAGTGTCAAGAGACAAACCATCCTTTCAGGTGTATAGATTTTTATGAGAATTTAAAAGAATTCACACATTTTTTTTATTTTGCCATACTATTGTCATTCCTATTGGTTCACATGACACACCTTTTCCCCTCATACAAAATAAAGCTACTTTTTAAAAAAAAAATATCTAAAACTCGTGTCTGATTGAATTGTGGAAAAATTTAGTGAATATTCTTTAACTTGCAAGGAATATGGGTTTCTTTGCCTCTTTGTTAATATTTGATGTCATAATCAAAGTTCACATTCAATCCTCTAAACTGATATGAGATGTTGTCAAACAAAAACTAAAAAAGTACAACTGCCTTATGATAAATGTTTACAAAAACCAAATTGATTTTACAAAAAGTAATATTTTCTCAAGAAATAAATTTCACATTTTAGTAGATTAAATATTTTTATCTACCTTTTGTATAAGATTATTACCACATTTGATATAATAAAATATTCTATTGCACTCCTTTTACTGTCTTGTCTTTTTTTTAAATCAATGTTATATATATATAAAACACACTTGGTGTAACAGCAAAATTGTCCATTTGTTAGATTAAGCTTTGAACTTTTGTATCTTAGAAATGATTAAACATATCTTACTGGAATTCTCTGAGGTTTTTATAAAACTACTGGACTTGACTTTGCGAAATAAGAATGTATAATTACTCTCCAAGCTTAACAGAAGAATAGTGATGAAATTGATCATAAATGAAAATGACATGTTCATCATTAATGAAACATAGCTAAGGACTGAAAGCCTATGAAGGACTGAAATTAAGTTTATATATATATATATATATATATACACACACACACATATTATTCCAGGATCATTTTCCAACTTATTCAAGATTATCTTTGTCCTCTCTAATCTTCTGTCCTAAAGTAACAAGGTGCCTCACAGGTTTCATGTATGATTTCATTTTAAAGTCTCTTTTTTATTTTTTTCTCCCACTGCTCTTTGGACTGTCATAGCTGAAACTCCTCTTTCATGTGCCAAATGTTTTATGGATTGAGTTGGATCTTTTCTAATTGATCTCTGTAGCTCTAAGTTGAAATGATGATCCCTCTTCTTCTTGTGACCTCCTGATTAAGTTTTCCTCTCTACTGTTCCCTTTTTAAAACTTATTCACCATTCTCTTGATGGTTTGTGAATGGATTTTGAAGACGGAAGCGAGAGTATGAATGTTGGTACCATTACTGAAGGCCTGAATGATCTTTTTCCTCTCACCATTAGGAAGATGGTGGGGGCTGACACAAAATGATTTTAATCTGTTCTCTTTCTAGCTGAATAACTCAAAGGGTTTTTCAGTGATTCTTATGACAAATGGCTAAACATATCTGAAAACCTGGAAAAAAGAAACTCAATCAGTGTAATGAATTTTTTTTTTGGTTATTAAACATTTTATGGGAAGGACAAGTTTGCTGTTACACCCGATTGTGTGTATGTGTGTGTGTGTGTATATATATATATATATATATATATTTCTTTAGCTATTTTATATTAGAAAACCTTTTCTCACTGTTTAGTAATGAGAGATTACTTCAAGAAGCAAGTACGCTTGTTACTGTAGAGGAATATCTCAATATGAAGTAGTGAAACCAGGTTGTTAATAATTTCTATTCTTTCATGTTTTTGTATCACTTTTTAAGAATCCAAAAAGTCGAAGTCTATGAAGGTGGTATGATGGTTAGTAGCACAGAATGAGGAATCAACAGTCAGCTTTGTTACATTCCCTTTTCCAAAATACCCTTAAGAAAAGGAGGAATCCTTCTCTTCTTTCTGCTTCCTAACCATGGTTGGCAACCAGTCTAGGAGAAAGACAACTCTGAATTCAAAACCATATATAGCCCTCATGAATGCTGACTATACAGGTATGGAAAAGATCACATCACATTTTATATATATATATATATATATATATATATATATATATAATGATAAATGTGAATCTCAGTGAATTTTTTTGGCATAACAATTTTTATAACTTGGAAATAAATCTGGGAATAATCAAATTGCAAAATCCAGTAAAAGTCACCCACAGAAAGTAAGGACCTACATACATGAAACTGTCTTTAAATTAAACGGCAACAGAAAAATTATTGTTGAACTCTTAAAAGGTAAGCTTAAATATTAATGCAATACTTAAATTCAGTAATCAATTTTGAGTTCTTCTGTAGTTTATTGTTGTCTATCGCATATGGCAGCAGTGTGCTTCACAAAAAGAAATCTCTGCCAACAGAGGACCAGATTGTAATCAAGAGCCAAGTCTGCAGTGGGGGAAAGAAAGTCCCACGGAAATGAAAATCCAGATCAAACGGCAGCTAGGAGAGCTTCCAATACTGAGAATATGCAAAGACTTTGGGCCTTTGGTTTGTTCAGGAGATTGAGAGTCCCTATCAAGAGCTTTCCACGGCAGCTAGCTTAAATGCCAGCCAATAGGGCGTCTTTTAAGCTAGTTCACAATAAACTGCATCACAGAGTCATGTCTTCTTATGATCTCGACTGCAGTCAATGTGTATTGTACTGTAAAAAGTTGTTAGGGCAAACATCATAACAAGGGAGCTAACTCAATCCCTAGATGCAAACCAACTTGGAGCCCTTGATCAGAACTATCTAGGCAACACCTCCAAGATGGGTGGCGTTGATCTAGAACATCAGAGAAGAAAACTGATTTCAAAATGGTGACCATGTCCTACACGTAATCACTGGCATCATTCACATCTACTGTTATCTAAATGTAAATAAAAGGTTCGAATTGGGTGTTCGTTCTTATTTGACACAGATAAGCAGTGATACAAGAAAAGTAAAATTCTTTCTCGCTATTATTCTCAACAGGGATTTGAAGTCTGTAGGCAAGTTTAAATTCTTTAGTATTAAGATTAAATGAAGCAAAGACTGAAATAACATGACATTTTCAATGTCCACACACACATATGTGCGTGTGTATATATATATATATATATATATATATATATATATATATATATATATACAATTCTAGGATTGGTGTATATGGAATAAATTCCAATAGTCATCCATAGACTGTTTCATTGTATCACAGCTCATCAGTGTGGATAGACATCCAGTTGCTTCTAGCTAGGATTGAAACCCGGCTGAATTGTCGTCAGTCGAAGATTTTGCCCCTAAGCCATTGGCGCATGGCAGGGAAGAAGGTAAATTTAAGCGTATTTATTTTTAGATAAACACAGTGACTGAGAGAACTCAATTCGATTTACCAAAGAGTCATGCATTATTAGCCGTAATAGTCACTGTTTACAAACCCACACTTCCTCCCCAGAGAGGTCAACCAAAATAAATTTTTCAGGGGCATATAACATCAATCAGCTAAGTGGCAAACTTTATATTTGTATTAATCCTATATATAAATGCATGCGCGTTTGTCTCTCCAAACAAGTTGTATTGTCTATTAAACTTTTTGTATTGTCTTTCAAATCTCCAACTGAGAATTGGCTCGTCAGAATTAAAATTATCCATTAAAATATAATAATGTTTAAAGTAATAAGAAATAATGTCAGATTAAAAATAAAATCCATTAATTCCCACATTTACATTATGTATTGTAGTTTAAATAAGTCTATTGCTACGACGTCACTTGTACAAATCAAGATACCGCTGGTTCAATTCGCCATCCTTGCTTACTGAACACGTCACCATGTATATCTGCTGTTCCTTCTTCCCCGTTTTCACTGCTTCAGCCCTCTTTTATCAGGCCAACACCGTGGTTGACCAACCAATCAGCGTTCTTTGCTTTTATTCTCATTTACCCAGGCAAATAGCTGCCACCAGTTCGACCAATCAGCTATTGGTGGAAGCATGCCAAACTGTGCAAAAAAAATTCTCATTATTGCATATACTGCTAGAATTGCTAGATGGGAGAGTAATGCCATTTTCACAGAGCAAACTTGCCGATGTCACGTGCCGCACGTTACGGTAAGACCCTTATTTTCCTATACACCAGATACAAGCCACTCTGGCTCGCTTGCTTCTACGGGGATGTTCACCACATGTATTATATTTTTTATTTGGTTGAGTTAGCTTGGACATTCGTGAGCCTATCACGCCAACCATCACGGTCCCATATCAAGGTTATTAAGGTGGCATTCTGTGTCATAACATATCTGGTCAATGTAGGTGGTGGTTGCTGGGTGATCAATGTGTCTTGCACCACGACTAGGCATTCCGAACATTAGATCACTTGCAAATTCTTGTTTTGCTTGTCAACAATGTCCTGCAAAGTGCATTCTGTGTTCACATAAGATTGTAAAAATGTCAGGGATGGGTCCATTCAGTTTCCGTTAAGGTTAGACTCAAGGATTTTTAGTTAATGTCCAAGCAATGGCACTATACATTAAAACCACCTCTACAGTGGCACGAAAGACTCTCTGCTTGAGGTTGTCTGGTAGATCAGATTTCCAGATTATATCCATTTTATTCAAGATGGAACAGGCTTTAGTTATGTGAATTTTCATATTCTTTTCAGTTGAATTTATTTTGCTTCCGAGATATGTAAAAGATTCGACAGATTTTATTGATTCACCCAAGACAATTTGTATTGAGCTGGTTGAAGCCTACAAATTCAGTTTTAGAGGCATTGACACAGAGTCGAACATTGTTAGCATCATTTTCTAGATGATGTATGAGAACTGTGGCATTGGTAACAGTGTCTGGAATGACAGGCCATCTGCACAGTCTATATCTGTCAACTTTTTTTGCAGGATATCAACTTGAGAATGTTGGTGATAAGTAAAACCTAGATGATGATGTTTGCCAAGTTCTTAATACATAGCCAAGAGTGATAAAGTGAAAAGGTGCAACAATGTTACCCTAAAGTATCCCTGCTTTGATGTCGAAGAAGTCAGTGTCTCTGTCTGGAGATCTAACAAAAGATTTTGTATTTCCGATTATATATATTTTTGTCATCCACAGACAGACTGTTTCGCTGTTTCACAGCTCATCAGTGTGGCTAGACGTCCGGTTGCCTCTAGCTAGGATCGAAACCCGACTGAATTTGCGTCAGTCCGAACTTCTCCCACTAAGCTGTCAACGTACGGTATGAAGGTGAAGATTAGCGTGTTTATTTTTAGATTCAGATAAACATACAGTGACTGAATTCAAAAAATTTATATATATATATATATATATAAATAAATATAAAAGTGGACATGGAAGTCAGCACTTAGAGGCGACAGTCTGTTTCATGCTAGTGCAATCGTCGGGCAACTAGTGCTGTTATTTTTCTCGGCTATTTATATATAAGGGTCAGTGGTGCATTATGGGTAGTCTATTTTGGGGGTTACTTTTACCGGAAGTCGCTTATTTGTTTATTTATTTATGTCAAATTATTTTGCTTGTTTTTTTAAATTTTTTATTTTATATATTTATTTTTTATTTTGATTGGTGTTTTTTTGTTAACGTAGTAAAAATTTGTTTATATAGCTTATTGTTGGTAGTCTATTATGGCGGTCATTTACCGGAAGTCGGATGTTTGCTTATTTATTTGGGTCAAATTGTTTTTATTTATTTTCATTTTTTATCTTATATATTTGTTTATTTGTCATTGATTAAATCTATTTGTTGAATTTTGGGGTGGGATGTTGTGGTTTGTAGGAAGTGGCAATTTTGTTTGTTATTTATGCTGTTGAACCAGTCAATGGTTGCTTTAACACTCTTTATATATATATATATATATATATAAAAAATTTTCTTATTAACCTGAAATTTTATTTTTTCTTATTACTACCATCTCTATACCTTCTTCTTTTTCCTTCTCTTAAACTTCCTATCTTGTCCTTTCACTAATTCTTTTACTTTCTTACTTTTTTCCATTTTTCTTTCTTTTTTGCCTCTGCCTGGTTCTTAAATTTGTTTTTAAGCCAGTTTCATTTTATTTTTTCTTATTAACCTGATAGGTTTGAAAATCCCCCAAATTAATTTTAATTTGTGGGGCGAAATGATCATAATCTTGATGTAATCATAATTGCTATTGTATGTAATTTATCTACTCTGTTTGGATAAAACATTGAGCTCTCTATGTGAATCAGTTTTAATATTATTATATTAATAGGATTCACTTGGATTATATATATATATATATATATATATATAACAACAGTATATGTCTAGAAAATTGAAAGTCAAAATGGATACAATTGGTAGAAAAAGAAATATAAGGTTAAGGAGTGAGTGTAAAGTAAAAAGAAAAAAAAAACAATGAAAAGGACAAATAACCACAACAGTGCAGATGCGTACATTCAGCTGCACACCTACACATATACACTACAAAAATAAAAAAAAAACTTGCACCAATGAAGATTTCATATAAAAAAAGAAAAGCCAAGAATCATAAGCAGTTATGTGCTGATAACCCTGATGAGTGGACAAAGTGATTTCTGGAGGGTCCGTCTACAAAAATCTGGCGTCGGGATGCTGAAGGTAACATCAATCAGCTAAGTGACAAACTTTTACATGTATATATATATATATATATATATATATATAAAGGGTGTTACAATAACTTGGACCGATTTTAAATGTGAATTAAGTGTCTAATGATTTTCTTGCTTTTTCTTTCAGGTTTGGTGGATATTTGGGCGATATTATTTTCCACCCATAATTGCCATGACTTAAATAACATGATCCAATAGAGAAATAAATAAATTTTCACCAATAACACTAATTTATTTAATGCTGACTTTGATCCGTCTTAATGAAACACTCTTTATATATACATAAGTAATTGTAAATGTATTTTATAAAGGAAAATTATTAAAGTTAAACAAAATGGCTTCTCATCTGACAAAGTTTTATGTTGGTTTGAGATAACGACAATTCCCAAATGAGACATTTTATTCTTCTGATTAATTGCAGAAGGACCTCCACCTACCCAACTTTCCTACTTACATTTATTATAATATTATGGAGTTAGGGTGTCAGTTTAGGTGTCTTCTATGTAAACATTAACATTCCAGATCCCTCAACTTTGAATATAAGAAGAGAAGGATAATTTTGGTGAAGGGCGAGGGAGGGAATAGTAGATTTAACATTAATTGCATTTACATCATTTCTGATAAAATCAAATACGTATCTGTGCACCTAACTAGAAAAATCTTAAAACAACCATTCCCTTAAATCATTGTATATGTCTTTGTTAAGATGAATTTCCTTGTCTAGCAGACAAACTTTGGATCCCACAGACATGTCTGGGAGATCTGAGTGAGTGCAAATTCAACAAGAGGTCAGCAAATAGGTTAGAGAAAAACAGTTGGAAAAATAGAGATATAAAAAAACTTTATAAAAGAGGATGTACATGGTTACCCCAGAATAAAATTTGGCAACATTTCCGAATAGAGACACAAGAATGAAACTGGAAAAAAGAGTGAGGGTTATTAGTCTCATTATTTCCATTATTTGAACTATTGTCCTCATCTTTGTCGCAATATTTATTACAACGTTTTGGCCATTGTAAGCTCCGGCCTTCTTCAGGAGGTTGGAATGTTGAACTGAACCCTCAAGGACACATGGCACAGTGGATAAAGATGTTGGTTAGATCCAGTGACAGGACCCAAAGAGTGTGAGTTCAATACCCGGTTAAGGCAGTGGAGAACTTTCAGAGGGAAATTAACAGGAAATAACTGATAACTGACATCCATTAAACAAGGCACGTGAAACTAGAACAGTCTACTCCAGTGAGCAAAATAAAGGGTTCAGTTCGATATTCCAACCACCTGAAGAAGTCCGGAGCATACAATGGCCGAAATGTAATAAATATGGCGACAAAGATGACAATAGTCCAAAATAAATAATGTACATAATAATTTTTTAGAGTAGGTACTGTAACTATTTACATCATTCTGTCTGTTATCCTCATCTTTATTGGCATATTCATGATGTTTTGGTCATTGTACGCTCTGTCTTCAGGATCTGTTCATATTTCTGAGATTAGGTATATTAACTATTTACACCAGCTACATTGTTTAGACTGTTGTCCTCATCTTTGTCACATTCAAAATGTGGCAACCAGAACCTATAACAGTCAAAACCTTAGCAGTAAAGATGAGGACAACAGTCAGAATAATGTAAATAGTGAAAATAAAGAATCCTTTCTTTTTGAAAATGCATATTCACCAAGTATAAACAAAACAAATATATATATATATATATATATATATATATATATATATATATATGATCGACTCTCCCGTTGAATTTGACGTATGAGGGTCAGGCAGATCAGTTCCTAGAAACTGAGACACCGACACATGAGATTTGATTATAGTGGTGAAGGCTTTGTGCAGGGCCATGCACACGTTTTGGAGGGACGAATACAGGGACCTGGTGCACCGAGTGCCACAAGGTCCCCAAACGACCCTCTGCAGGTTTTGAATTCAGAGTTGTCCTTCTAGACCAGTTGCCATCCAAGGCTATAGAACCCAGTCTGTCCTGCTATTTACCCATAGTTGGAGAGAGAAGAGGATTGACACCTTTCCCAAGGGTATTAGCACGTAAGTGAATGTAATGGATTCGGCTGGAATTCGAACTTGGCACTCCAATTCCTCAATCCAAGCCGTTATCCATTACTCCACTGTGCCTCCTATATACATATATATATATATACACACACACACACATACATACACACACACAAAAGAAAAAAAAATTCTATGTACAAATTTTAATGAAGATGTTAAAACTGCAATGATGATTTCCATGTTCTTCACACATCTCACCCAGCCACAAAATCTTAGTACCGATACTTTGTGGAATAGTCTTTAGGTGACACGACCAGACCTCTTCCTTTCCTGGCACCCCGATATACAGTCTCAACAATGTCGATAAATTCCTGGCAGTCTTCAAGAGCCCAATTGATCTTGTTATTGTTACCAGTGCCTAAATCAATCATGATGTGCTTATTACGATAGAAGAACATTACAGTGCAAGGGTCGTACAACTCGTACATTTTGTTGAAATCTGGCACTTCCGTAATGTCCACAAGATAAATCACCACAAAGTTTTTGATCTTTTCAGCACATTTGTACAGGACTTCATCCATCACCATGCAGGTCGGGTCCCAGTCATGTCCAAAGCGGATAACGACCACTCGATCTTCTTCAGAAAGAATGGCTTGATCTACTTGCCAGCCATTGTGAAGATGGGGTAGCATGTAAGACATCTTGGCAGCACTTCCTGCAAGTAAAACAAAAAACGTATTCAGTGTCAAGCAGACTTCTAAAGAACTTTTTTTTTTTTTTAGAAAAACAAAAAAAGAAATGATTTCTTTTTATAACAGTTACTGTTGGGTGCCCGATTGTTGTGTAATGATTAACAAGGCAGTCTTGGATCATTACTGCTGGGTAGATGTTCCATATTTATTGCCCTGTGCCAAAATTATGCTTAACCCTACACAAAAAGTGTGATTTCAATCTATATCTGCAATAGTGTTGTAATGTCTTTGTTTAAAATAGCCGAGAATTAGGAAGGCCTTATTTAGAGAGAGTATCGAATGAACAGAAGACTGGGGAGGGAAAAACGATGAAGAAGAGGTTTATTAAATACTCGTATACAGGAGTTCAAAATAACCGAGAATTAGGAAGGCCTTATTTAGAGAGAGTATCGAATGAACAGAAGACTAGGAAGGGAGAAACGATGAAGAGGTTTATTAAATACTCGTATACAGGAGTTCAAAATAACCAAGAATTAGGAAGGCCTTATTTAGAGAGAGTATCGAAGGAACAGAAGATGAGGTAGATTTGGTTTGGTTTATTTTATAGCATATCAACACCTCAATGGGTTATTTAATGCTAACAAGATTTTTAGGATAGGTTTGTGTGAACAGAATATGTATTCTTTATAAGAAATTAGTTTGTAAATCAGGTTTCATTGACACATTTTTGTAAAGAGGATTTTTGTCAAATGAAGTTCTGGTCATATTTTTTTTTTTTTCAAAAAATATATTGCTGGTATTTTTACTATAAAAATCTAATTTTTATACTTTCATAGTGTCTTGACCCCAGTTTGGGGGTTAATTATTTGCTCATAGCTGAGACCCAAACGGGTGCTACCATCATGGATCAATGTGGACCTGGGTATAAAAAAGTACCACTGGTAATAATGTATTGCTGATAACTATTTTCTTCAAAAATTCATTGCTGGTAATAAAACCTATTTTTACATGTTTTGACCCCAGTTTGCCCACAACTGGGTCCCAATCAGGTACTGCCACCCCGGGTAAGGGTAGACCTGGGAACACCAGCAATTACGAGGTGGTTCATCGATCCTCAAAATCTTGTCAGAAGAGGCCTTACTGCTAGATGTAGTTTATCATTATAAAGACTATGTAGAAGAAACAAAGAAGAGGTTTATTAAATACTCGTACATAGAATAGAATAACTTGAGTAAATCAAATACTACTCAATCCTCCTTTAATGTAGCTACTTGCCATATTTATAAGTAGGAGCAGTCCATGATCATAGCAGTAGGAAACAGCAGGAAGTACACTGAGTCCTACTCCACAAGAGATAGAAACAGAAGTTTTTTAAAAATAAAAATAATCCACCACAAATCAGACTAGCTTCAAATATCATTAAAGCTGCAGATGAGTTTGTTTTTCAGTCCTCAACCATTTTAGCCTTGTGCCAGATTTGGCATAGCATAGTAAAATATTTTGGGTGCCTTTCTGTGTAAGCAGTTGTGAGTATGCTAACCTTTCAGACTTGTAAGTGGACATCTTGAGTCCTCAATGCTTTGTATCAAACTCAGTTAAACTTAATTTTGTTTGATTCTTGAAGTGAGAAATTGCTAATATACTTATTCAAACTATTGCTTTCATTTTTCATTTTTATAAATATTATTATAGACAATGTTACCCACTGGCCATTTTCAGATATGGAAACAATCTGACATTGGATATAAAATCTCAAAAAATAAAATACATAAATGCACCACTGAAGTCCTTCAGGGGACACAGTGAGCATCGTATACAGGGTGTCCATAAAGTCCGTGTGCACTTTGAAAAATTTATAACTTTATTTGTATTTGCGATAGAAATAATTTGTAAAAAGGATTAGAAAAAGGTAAATCTATATGTTTTAAGGTTTTATTGAAATTTTATTTAACTTTCCACATGTCCTCCATCATTAGCAATACAAAGGGTAATACGATTTTGCAGTTCACGGAAAACATTTGCCAACTGATTTACAATAATGCCAGAAATCACATTAGTTATTTTAGCTATACTTAAAACTAGGTACATTAAACTTTATAACATTTTTTGCAGATTATTTCTATCGCAAATACAAATAAAGTTATAAAATTTTTAAAGTGCACACAAACTTTATGGACACCCTGTATATAGGTATTGATTAATCAAGTGTTGCTGTCATCAAGGGGTCATGAGATCAATCCCTGGTAGCAAAATCTACATAGTCTGGTTCATTAAGAATGAACGGGTAACAGCATGAGAGGGGCAAAAATAATAATCATCACTTACAAGATATCTCTTATCAGCCAAAATAATGGATACCTGACAATGGCCAGAGTGTACTTAGTCGAAACACTGCATCTATACCCTCATCTATCAATTAAAAATGTGAACAATAGTTTGGATAAGCTTAGTCAGTACCAATGTCTGATGACAAAGTAATAGTTTGCAAGACCAAATTCAATTCTGCATTATCCGCACCATGGCCTTTAAGAAGCAAAGCTTAGTAAATGTCAATAATGAATATGCGACACTCAGATGCACCAATGAAAGTTTTGGGTGATCATAGCATGAAGTCCAAGCTTAGGTTTTAAATGCCGATTTTCAAGGCAGGCACTTCAGTATAGATTTTTTTTTTGTTCTTTTAACTTTTCATTCATTTCTATTTTAAAATTTCATGGCTCTAATTTCCTTTTTAAGTATACGCTAATAGTGTACCTTAACAGGCGTTGAGTCTGTATTCTTAAAAGAAATTGTGTATTTTACCCAAGAAAGAAAGATACAAATATTTGGGTCATAATTAGGTCAAATGTAAATGAAATGAATAACCATTAAAAAGGAAAACTGGACATTTTTTGTAAATTTTTTATTTTAATTTTTTTTTTTACAAAATGTAAGTGCAAAATTTAAAGAACTAAGAATAAATCCAATTCATATATATTTTGTTTTATACATAAGAAAATGCGTAAAATCAACAGCTGAAGTGAAAGTGATACGAGCGTTACAGTTTGGACAAAATACAATAAGTACTTTATTACAGTTTTAAAATTTAAACCAAATTTAAGAAAAACATTTAAACTGTATAATATCCATGAAACAAGGCCGATTTAAAATGGAGTTCAGATGAGATTCACTCAATCAGCAATACAAATTTCAATGAACCTGACCCAATGGTTTTGCACAAAATGGATGTTGCATACCTTCTTTTTGATTCATGTACATCTCCTGTTGTACAGTCACAGAGATATCAAACAAAATGTTTATTAAAAAGACAAGACATTGCTCTACAAGACGGTGCAATTTTCATGTTTTATAAAAGTGTTGAATTTCTATGGCATTTTATCCACTAAAGTCTTCAACTTAGAAATTTGTTTGTGAAAGACAACTTCAAATCTTTAGCCCACCAAATTGAGCATCCTTTTTCCAAGATGAGACTACCTTGATATCTGTAGGGAGACACAACTTGAAGTTCAATTTAAAAAAATACCACTATGAAATTGTCAGCTTGAAATAGTTAGATAATCTAAAGAGACATGGAATAAAAACTAATCATCATACATGAGAAAGAATTGTAAGGGTGTTCCAATAACTAGGACTGATTTTAAATGTGAATTAAGTTTAAGCGTCTAATGTTTTTTTTTTCTTTTAGATTTAACAACCTAAGTCTTTGGCAATTTCAACCATGGAAAGATTAAAAATCAAACAATGTGTTAAAGTTATCGAAGCCTATTACGAAAATGGATGTTCAAACAGAAATGCAATGAGAAGTTCCCAGGTTGAATCATCTCTTGAAACAGCAAAGTCAATTGGCTACTAGGATCGTACGACTTGACGCCTTTAGATTTCTTCCTTTGGGGTCATCTCAAAAGTAAGGACTATGCCAACAAGCCAATAATTCAACAGCTGAAGGAGATAAGGCATATTGGTGAGATCAGAGAGCAACTATGCAGAGACGTCATCAAAAATTTTGACCATCGAGTGGAGGTGTGCCGCCGAAGCCTTGGTGGACATTTGGGCGATATTATTTTTCACACATAATTGCCATGACTTAAATAATATGATCTAATAGAGAAATAAATAAATTTTCACCAATAACACTGATTTATTTACTACTGACTTTGATCCGTCTTAATGAAACCCCCTATATGTTTATAAAGTGAAAAGATTAAATTTTGTTTACAAACTTATTTTATCAGCAGTTGAAATGAAAGAAAATTTCACTACTTCAGCACATTTTCCCAGTGTAAACTTGGGCGGTTTGGAATATTTAAAAAGACAATGTAAAGCATGGATAAATCTCTTGGTGTAATTGCAATTTTATAACTGTTGCATCATATGGGCACAATTATGAATAAGAAAGCACCAAACTGAAATCATTAATCCAAAATTATTGGAAAAAATCCAAAAAAGGAGGTGTAGTAGTAGTAGTAGGCAAAGTTTAATAAAATAAAAATTATTTAATTATTTAACTATTATCTAGTTATCATCTTAACAACTCACTAACATTCACACCAGCATCCTTAAGATCAGGTTAATTAGCTAATTCTGTTTCTGAAATCAGATACTTGAATAAGTAAAACAAAAGATCAAAGATCCTGTACCAAAGTGAAGGACAATCCTACTTGCACTAATCACACTCCCCCCTAACCACATTGACTGTGATATAAACCCAAGAAAAATCGAATTCAAGGTCAATTCTCTTTACCCTTTTGCCAGAAAGCAGGATAGGCTGGTCCACTCCACTAACCACCAAAGAACAAATAAGGACAACCATTTGTTACAAACAAGGTCGGGGTCTCTCAAAAATAATGATAGATTGGCTATAGCTGTGTTAACATCTATAAATCTATATACCAACATAATATTATATTAAACAGTTACATGTCAAACAAAGCTAATTTTAAAAAAAAATAAATGCAACTACTGAAAAAACATGATGTCACTTTATTGACTGATAATATTGTATAGCGAGCTAGCATACATTCTGGTAACGATGTCAAATTTTATTTTGGTTCCACTGAAAATCCTTGGAAATTTCGTTTTTACAATCATCAAATGACTTTAGGCAATATAAAATACAGAAACAGCACTGCTCTCTCTAAACTTTTCTGGCAATTAAAGAAAAGTGGTAATACAGCTATTATTATGTAGGGTATTGTAGCAAGAGCCAAAGCTTACACTGGAAAAGGCGATAGATGTAATTTATGCCTGTTTGAAAAATTAGTTCTCTTAAAAACTCAAGATTATTAACCGTTACCATACTGGAGGCGAAAATTGTCACTGTAGAATTCTCTCCCTT
>OZ038505.1:26151384-26206384 GCA_964036315.1 Acanthosepion esculentum
TGCTTAATTTCAGTGATCATATGAGAACCGGTATTGACAATAGAAGAGATCAACTGATGGTTCAGGTCTACATCACACACTCAAATGACCATCATGTATATGAAAACTGAACTGATGCATCAGTGAACTCTACTGAGTGCTATCTGATCCCCAGGAGAGACCACTGGAGATGTGCTTGTCCGGATGGTGGTCTAAATGAAAGCTAGAAGCATCTATGCTTGCAACAAGAAAATGATTCCCAACAGTCTATTGACCTTACTGGGGGCCAAACTGCTCTATGCTATGTAGTCTTACACTATTGCCTTTACATTGTATCAATCTTGAGATCTTGTACAAAGTGGTTGATCAGCAAAAGATTAGTTTGCGAGAAATGATATCAAAGTTATACGTGCCTTTCGATTCAGACAACCATAACTATCTTGGTTGTTATCCTCACACTGTTTTTATATTTCCGGCCATTGTAACATCTGAATTTCTTCAGGTCTCGGCCATTGTAACATCTGAACTTCTTCAGGTCTCGGCCATTGTAACACCTGAACTTCTTCAGGTCTCGGCCATTGTAACATCTGAACTTCTTCAGGTCTCGGCCATTGTAACATCTGAACTTCTTCAGGTCTCGGCCATTGTAACATCTGAACTTCTTCAGGTCTCGGCCATTGTAACATCTGAACTTCTTCAGGTCTCGGCCATTGTAACATCTGAACTTCTTCAGGTCTCGGCCATTGTAGCATCTGAACTTCTTCAGGTCTCGGCCATTGTAACATCTGAACTTCTTCAGGTCTCGGCCATTGTAACATCTGAACTTCTTCAGGTCTCGGCCATTGTAACATCTGAACTTCTTCAGGTCTCGGCCATTGTAACATCTGAACTTCTTCAGGTCTCGGCCATTGTAACATCTGAACTTCTTCAGGTCTCGGCCATTGTAACATCTGAATTTCTTCAGGTCTCGGCCATTGTAACATCTGAATTTCTTCAGGTCTCGGCCATTGTAACATCTGAATTTCTTCAGGTCTCGGCCATTGTAGTTGAATTCTCTGAATTTTGAACTGAACCTTTTTATTCAATCCAAAAAGGGTAAACTGTTTTTATTCCACTTTGTCTCCTCTGTCGTTTGTCCATCTCTTTCACTAGAGTAGATCACTTTCCTGTACAGCATGACTCAGAGAATTTTTTTTTTAATCATTTACCCCAAACAAGGCTGAAGGAGTTATCAGAAGAAAAGAGAAGACTTTAGTAAAGAGAATGGACAATAAAAGAACAGGAGCCAGGAAGACAGAATATGATGATTGGTTAAAATTTTTCGAGATTATAGGTGGCAGGAAAGCAAGAAATCGAGAGTTCCACAGGTGAGAAGTGTGAGAATAGAAACTATTAGAATAAAACATCTAGATAGTTCAAGAGTGATACAGAGAGACCTTGTTGCCAAATCATGTAATTGGGGCACCAACATAGAAAGCTCATCAGAGCAGTTGTCATGAAAAGACAGAGTGAAGCCATGCCACGTTGGTGAGAGAGTGACTGAAGTCGAGATGCGAAATCAGTATCCATTGCAGACCCTTCTTTGGATTTTACCAAGAATCTTGAGATATCTAGTAGGAGCACCAGACCAGATATACCAGCAATATTCAATGAGTGGATGAATGGTAGATTTATAAATATGCAAGGAGGATTCTGATGAAGAAATGTCTGGCATGACACAGTGAACCAAATCTCCTAGCAGTGGACGTAGCAATTGATTCAATATAATCACTCCACTTCATGTCAGTGGAAAACGCGAGTCCAAGAAGGCGCAAAGAGTTGCTCTCCTGAAGGTTAGCATCAGACATGCTGATGGTAGGCAGAAATGGTTCTCTATGGTGATTACATAAAAGCAGTTTTGTTTTGTCGGATCTTTCAGACTTGCGGCTAAGAAAGGAGTAGATAGTTGTATCATCAGCATAAATACTGGATTCGGAACAGTCGATTTACTTGACCAAACTAAGTCAGGTCACGACACATGGTCAGTTTTTAACATCTTCACTCAGATCGCTGTCCTAAGCTGGTCAGAGCTGTCAAGGCTAGGCATAGCTGTGATACTACCAGTGCAGAGATGGATCCCTCTGACAGGTAATTATCAGAATGTGTATACCACTTGAGAGAGCAGAGGTTATGCACTCACCTAATTGGGAACAGATGACATTGAGATGGTCATTAATTGATGAAATGATAACCCTGAATTGATGTGAAATGAACTAGAATGATGTCCGTTCTACACGACATACATCACACGATTTGGTAGGAATGACTGGATTCAACCGCATATTCAGCCAGAGACAATGTTATGCTTGTGAAGAAGGACTGAATCAGATGTGTCTTTTGGACAATGCAATGGTGAGATTTTGAAACATTAAACCTCATGTCTGTATTCAGGTGATGGAAATTTGATTTTTTTTAAAGTGCCCTTTCTTAATTTCACCATAACACAGGGATGATGCAAGGAACTTGTCAACACCTCCACCCACAGATATCTACGATGCAGGCCCCTCCACTCTACTACATCTCAATTGTCATAAGGTAGTATTCATGTAAAATACAAATTTTATATTGTAGCCTAATTATGTACAATAAAGGATCATATGCAATATAGATGAACAATTCAACTAGAAAACTTGAAAAAAAAAAAAAAAAAAATTTAAATACAAATTAGAGACCTGTCATAATAAATCACTCCATCTTAAATAAAACAACAATGTTTTTTGGCAATTTTTAACAACTACTTGAGATTTTTCTTGTTAAAAAGTTGAATAAATTTAACACATTCAACATTATAGATAAAAAAAAAAAATAGTGAATTTTATATAGTGGTTTTTTTTTTTTTAGACTTTGCACAATTAAAACAAATTAATGGACACCCCGCCAAAAAAAAAAAAACAAGACCCCAGAAGTATGTCAACATCTTTAAAAATTCTTCATCCTTTAAGTCATTTGTACTTAGTTTAATTTGCTATGCATATAAATGTAGGCAGAAAAATGCTAATGTTTATAAGATGGCAAGGGTCACAAAGCACTGCCCGGGGCCCTCAATTAGGCTTGCTTGTCCTGGCCTGTAGGGGAAGTACAAGTCAGCCTTGCCATTAACAGATGCCCCAGCAACTGGTGTTTATAATATAACAACCATGATGAGAGATGCATATAATAATTTAAATTCCTCACTTAAAAAAAAATGATTTCAAAGATTGATTTATTTTTTTTCAAATAAGTAGATTTTCCACAATCACAAATTGTTACAATATGGTTAAACAACCAAGTGTATTTTTGTAGGAAAGTGTATATGGCTAAAGTTTTGTGCTTCAAACGATTTCTACATAACAAACCCTGATTTATCTCGTTTACATCTCCCCACTTTTAAAATTATTTATTTTTAACTAGCTTCATATTCCGAATTCTCCTTTGGATTTCAAAAGTCGTGCATCTGAAATAGAACAAAATAAAATGAACAATAGCATCTGAAAAGCAATTCAACTATTTTCTCCATAACTAAAAACTGAAGAAAAATGTGAGAATATATTTCATTTTGAGGCTGATAAACTCACAGATTGAAATATGGGTTATGATAATGGCAAAGAATTCTTGGATTAAGGCCTAAAAAGTGGCTTTAATCCTTTAGCATTCAACATGCCCAAATTGGCCCTGTAAATATTGGCTCTCAAAGTCTCATTGCGTGCATGACTTCCTGTGTTATTTGTTATGATGGGAGGGGGGGGGGTTACAGGGGTTGAACTTTGAGTGACCGATATTTACAGGGCAGGTTTGGGTGGGTTAAATGCTAAAGGCGTACTTATCTGTCAGCATATAACCGTGAGGTTTTAGTGATGTTTAGTAAAGAGTCCACCTCTTTTTTTTTATGCCTGCTACTAGTTTTAGCTGGAGGGACAAAGTGGCTTTTGTGGGGGATTAATGCCTTCATGGCATGAGTTTTAGCAGCAGCAGCAGCTGTTTTAGGCTACATGAAAACAAAAGTATTGTATTTTAAGGAAGCTGACAACTTCTATGATGTAGACATAAGAAAAATGTCTATGTCATGTTGTCTGGAACATTTTCCAACCACATAATTAACTTTTCTGGGACTAATTCTTGACTGGTGTCATTTTATCTTTATGTTACTTATTGTTTTATTCTACCACTCCAAATGATTTTTGCATAAATGCAGAATTACCTCCTTGAAACTTTTTTTTTTAATGATTTTCACTCAAGACATGGCCCAAGAGTTACTCAAGGTAGAGGATTACTGTGTGATGTTGTATGAGTGTAAGAGAAGACGTTAGAAGTATAGATTGAAAGTAAACTTTAGAAGGAATTGGAAACCTAATCCTAAACAGGACATGAGGGATTAAACTCTACTTCTGTTCAAAAGACCAGGGAGGAGTGTGAACCAAACGGTAGATGGACGTATCTGTTCCTTTTTGGAGAGGAGAGGAAAAAAAATTTAGTAAATAAAATTTCAGAGTTTAGGCAGAAATATTAGAAGTACAGAGTTGAAGTAGATCATAGAACAGTGGGGTTCCCAAACGGTGCAGTGGGGTTCCCAAACGGTGCAGCGTGCCTCATAGGTGCGGCAGAAGAGGATAGCAGGTGAAGCAGAATGACTGAAAAAACAAAGATTTAGAAACAGTTTCAAAAAATTCATATGCCAAAAATAAATATGATCTAAAAATTTAAACTATTATTATGGATTACTTGTAATTGCCTGCATGAATCCCAGTATAAATAGTTATAAATAATTATTGACTGATACCTATCTATATTTCTGAGATGAGGTATTGTAATTATTTACACTATTTACATTGGAAGCTGACAACTGTTGTCCTCATCTTTGTTGCCATATTCACGTTTTGGCTGTTGTACACTCAGCCCTTCTTCAGGTGATGGAAATTTTGAACTGAACCCTTTATTTGGTCCATCAGGGTATATTGTTCTAGTTCCACGTGCCATGCCTTTTCCGGATGTCCCAGTTATCTCCCTTTGACTCAACTCTCCAAGTTTTTGTTCAACACTGCAGTAGCCAAATTGGGCCAAGTCACTGGATCCAAACAATGATTTTAGCCATTGGCCCATGTGTCCTTGAGGATATCAGTGTATGAATTTTGGGTACTTATAAAATTAATGTTTCAGTAATCATTTTTTTTTTTTACCAGAGCTCATATTGAAATTTTTGTTGTTATTATTGCCATTCTCTAGCACTCCGTATTACGGGTCTCCATTAATTTCTATGCTTGCCTGCCTTAGGAGATTTTTGTAGCCTAGCATATGTGTTGATTCCTTAAGTTTTTGTATTTTCTAGTAATATTCTCTGTCTATTATTTCAACCTCATCTTAAGGGGGGGTCTCCCTTTCCCCTCCATATGTGGTCATCTATGCCTGATTTTTTCATTTCCTCTTGTGTTATGGTTTTGCAATGTCCTTGCAGTTTTCATCATCCACAAGACCACATAGACACTTTATTTAATGATTTCCTTTTTGTAGCTTATCAACCCATTGCAGGTTATTTAAAGCAAGATTTTAAAAGATTTGAGGGGATTTAGTGATACAAGTCTTATTAGTTAACCCATTTCTGAGGAGAGAAGACGTGCATTCAGACCTTTCCCAAGAAGATTTGCATGTAAGTGAATTGGAACTCAGATCTCTGATTAACAATTTTCAGCCATTATCTATTACACCACTTGCACATCCAACCTTACAGCACCTGGTATTCCCAAGGGGTCAGCCATCTAGGTACTAACCAGACTCTAGGTTGCTTAACTTCAGTGCTCATATGGGAACCAGTGATTCAATGTGATGTGACCATAAGCCTGTAGACACTTTTGAACTCTATCAAGACAGCCAAGTGAGAACAAGTAATTCCAGTCCAGGTATGGCAGCAATACTCCATTTTTGCTCTGATCTGGCATTTCTAAAGATAGAGTGTAGAGGGGGAATTTGTTCATTTGCTATTTTGTAAAATTATCTTTTAGAAATTTTTTTCCATCTTCAAGAAAAATTTAGTTTTAAGGTGGAAGTTACTTGAACTTAAAAATCTTTTTTTTCCTACGAAAATACAAAAGTTTGTCAATATTTCTAAGACAAGGTATTGTAACTTTTTATACTATTTACATTTTTCAGACTGTTATCATCATCTTTATTGTTATATTAAGGACATTTCAGGAATAACTGAAACTGAGATACCAAAAAAGGCATGGCCCGTGGAGCTAGAACAATCTACCTGGTTGATGAAATAAAGGGTTCGGTTTGAAATTCCAACATATATCACCTGAAGAAGGCCAGAGCCTACAACGGCTGAAATGTTGTGAATATGACAAAAATGAGGACAACAGTTCAAACAATGTAAATAGTGTAAATAGATACAAAAGTTTGTTTAATTGAATCTCATTTTTATAAATGTTAGCAAAACTCCAAACAGCAATCCTTGAAAATCACAATGGACATGTGCATTTCAGATGTTTCTTGAGAGTGACTCTCCAAGAATTAATTTCTAAACCTTTTCTTACACTCATACAATTCTATACATTAAAGCTCTACCTTGAATGGCTCCTGGGGTTAGTAAAGTGAACACTTATGCAAATGACTTAAAGTATTAACTTCTTTTATTCATTTTTCTTCTCCTGGGGCAGTGGCTCCCAAATGGTGCGACATGCCTCACAGGTGAGGTGGAATGATTGAAAGACAATCAAAGATTTAGAAACAGTTTAAAAAGTTCCAAAAATAAATGATTTCAAAATTTAAAATTTTTATCATTATCATATTTTTGCTTTATATCAAGTATTAAGAATATAGTAAGTGGGGTCCACAAATTGGAGGAGACAATGGTGGATTCAAAGTCAGAACATTATCAATGATAATGTTCCGACTTTGAATCCGCAATTGTCTCCCTTAAACCCTCTCTGTTTTTTATTTTTAAATGTACTTTTTATCACATGAAATTTGGTGAGATGTGAGCAAATTTTCATTCCGAGAAAATGTTTGGGAACCACTTTCCTGGCGAATAAATTGTAAGTTTTTTTTTAATTCTACAATTTCATAAAGAAGTTACTAGTGCAAGATGTTTCATTTTTTTACGACTGTATTTTAATTACATTTTCTCTATGTTATATATATGTTATTATATTTTACTATGTAGATAGCATTTCAAATTTAAATTTGTAGACATTTTAGCCAAGGTACATGCTGAATATAAATAAAAGGAACATTTTAATATTTTGATTACATTTTCTTTGTTTTACATTTTATATATATATATATGTTTTACTATGTAGATATCATTTCAAAATAAAATTTGTATGTTGTAGATATTTTCTCCTTGTAAATAAACCAAAGTAGCATTCAATGCAGTTTAGCAGATTAACCACACAAGTGCCTCAAGTTTCTTTCTTTTTTTTTTTTTTTTTTAACTTTACCCCTAGGGGCATCATATGTAGTAGCAGTGGTGTTTCCTGGGGAAAAAAAAGACTGATAGAGCTCAACCATCTCTAAGCTAGTTTTGAATTCAGAATTTTTCCTTCTTCTAGACCGGGTAGCAAACAAGGCTACAGGAACCAGTCTGTCCTGATATTTACCTATAACTTGGGATGGGTAAAGAAGAGCTGGATTAATTTCATACAGGTAACTCCACTGAATTTTCAATACCTAAGGTTTAAAATGAATTTTAAAAAATGAAAATGCATTCTTCAAGATATAATTTTAGTTTTTAAAATGATTAAATTTATTATTTCTAGCATTCTGGCATATTTCAAATAGAAATTATATAGATCGGAATCACAACTTCTTAGCTGATTTCAGAAAATCTTACAAGCGAGCATTTTCTTAATTTTAAGAAATTTGTAAACAAAACAAAATTATTGGTTTTAAAAATCTTCCATAAATAAAATATATATTTATGACATGTTATCTGAGTAAAATTAGCAAATTTAAAGTTAAATTAATCTGATTTGAAATAAAAATTAGTTACTTATAGCATAAAAAAGTAATATACAAGTCTTTCTTAATAACGGGTCCTGTTTTACTTTTATTGATGTATTGATAAGTTCCGAGGTGATGACTAGTATGGATGACCAAAATTGACATAAATTTATGAATTCTAAGTGTATGTAATTTTTTTTTTTAAACTACCAAGTAATTTTTACAAATCAAAATATTTTCAGCAATTATTTAATATTTTATTGACTTTCAGTTACGTTTGAAGATGCTTTATGAAATTTGGGTATTAATCTAAGTTCTTAAGTTTACTAATTTAAACAAAAAAATTACATAATTGAAGTATGACCCAAACTAAAATAAATACATAAAATAGAAATATTCAGTGAAATAGCAATTAAAAAATGTAAAACTTACTTTGAAATTTTGAAGGGATGATTTGCAAGGATGTCAATGATGAAACAGAACTGAATAATGAAAGTGAAACTTAAATCATGTGACCTTTTAATGGATAATATCATTTATGGCTTACAATAGGGAATGTTTATGCGCTAAAAATTTAAAAAAATTCTTTTTAAAATATTGGGTATGAAAAGTGTTATGAGCTTTTCAATTTTTGATTCGTAAATGTGGTTTTCACTTACAAACAACATCACCTAGCTGCCTTAAAGTAATGCAGAATTTTAAACGACTTTTAATATAGGTAACTCCATGAGATTGCTAAAAAAAAGAGCATAGCATGATAAAAAAGACGCCAAACTTGACAAAAACAAAATTTTATCATCTAAATGTTTATGTTATTATTAAGAGGAAAGACCAGTTTTTTAAATTATTTTTTTAAAAATTTTTCCTTCTTTTTAGAACATTCTAAATTTTGATTTAAGAAACCTTGTTTCTCTTTGTATCACTGGAACTAGTAAAATAACATACAAATTTTAGCACATTTTTTGTATGACACATTAATTTGGAAAATCTTGCAAAAATAAAATTAATTGTCGGATGTTAATGAAACTTTCAGAAACTATTCACAGATGATCAAAATTATTATGTTTTTTTTTTATTATTAATGTCATGGCAGAAATATTTTTTTTTTATTCGATCGAATACAATTTAGTGATTACAATAGTTAAAAACACAAGGATTTGAGGAAATCAAATCGTATATTTTTTTTTTTTTTTTTAATTAGAAATCCCCTGCCTGAAAATCAGCTCTGAATTGTAACATAAAAAACTCAATAAAACAAAGATATTATTTAATTTCAAATGCTTTTATTTGCTTTTAGTTGTTTTTATGAATATGGACAATATTTTCTGAAAGCAAAAAATTTTTTGGATGAAAAATGAATTTTTAATACAATTATGTTATTTCTTTAATTATAAAATATTTTTACATTTAAGTTGTTAAGATATTATAAAATTTGCTAAAAGTCGCATCCAGTTTCATAAATGTGCTTATGAGATAGATCTTTTTTTATCACATTGTAAATTGTATTGTTTTGACTAATCAGAAAATCTACAGTAATTAAGAAATGTAATTTTGTGTTTATAATCGGGCTGTAATTATAAAGTATGGAAGACCAACCAGAATACAATTAAGTTGTGTTATTCGAGTTAAGGATTGTTCTATGCTGTTACGGCCTTTACTTTTGCGAAACACGTGTGGAGAAGTTAATTTGATTTTTCAATTTCAACTGAGAAGGGTACCTACAAGTATCAGTATCATCTTATGAAATTTATATGATCTTATTTTTATATTAATCTCAGTTATGACATTTTTCCATAAATGAAATATCAAAATTAATAATAAAATGAATGGAAATACAAATAACACAGTAAAATGTAATAAATGTACATAAAATTTCATAAGAAAGGTACCTATAAATTAATTAGATACCTTTCTTATGAAATTTAATCTCACTCTTAACAGTCTTATTTTGATTTCTTTATAATATATTTTCCATAAAGATCGTAAATGTAAAAGGTGAAAGCTAAGTACAAAAAAAAATAGAGCGCTGAAAGTTTTCCTTAAAAATAACGTGGTAAATGATTTGTTCACTTAAATCTAAATAATTTCACTTCTCTCCTTCCGTAGAATAAATTATCCTCACATAATCCATCAATACATCATGAAAATGTCTTTCGTCACCTGTCAAGCGACGCGAAAGGTTATGACCTGCTTTGTTTAATTTTCAAACTACACCTTTTCGGCACAGAAGCTAAATAATGCTGGTTTCAAAATATTTTAAATAAACTTTAAAATTTCTGATTTTCTTAAAATAAGTTCTGAAAAAATTATAATTTTTAAAAGAATTTCAAACTGAGATTTTTTAATTTTTTTTATAAAATGGAAAAAAATGGTTGACATGATTGATTATCTGTCAATTTTGCTGACTCAAAAAAAAAAAAAAAATTTTTTTAACAAGATTTTCGGACAGTCTAAGAACGATTAAAAAATGTAAAAAAATACCAAAATACTTTGATCTTTCCTCTTAATAATAACAAACATTTAGATGATAACATTTTGTTTTCGTCAAGTTTGGCGTCGTTTTCATCATGCTATGCTCTTTTTTTTTTTAGCAATCTCATGGAGGTACCTATTTTAATATTAAATTATTTTAAAAAAAAAATGAAACAATTCTTGTAAAAATTCATTATTCATTGAAAAACTTTTTTCTTAAGACAATAGTCACTATTTAATTAGAAAAACTTATAATTGTTTTTAGAAATAAGATTTATTAGGGACACAGTGTCCTTAAAATCTTATTTCTAAACCTACTAAAAGCAATTATAACTTTTTAATAGTTTTATTGCTTTTTTTTAATTTTACAATTCGGAGCAGATTTTCGGTGAATGGGGTCACTGTGTTCACAAAAAAAAAAAAAAAAAGTAAGAAAATGGATGATTTATTTTATACTTTCTCCAAGGAGTCCTGGTTTTTTTTTTTACCTAATAAAAATCGCCGCCCTAAAAAATGAATTTCTCGAAATTTCATGGAAATTAAGCAAGTGGGTGGTAAGGTAACATATGTAAGAAAAAAAAAAATTACCAAGATTTTCTAAAAAAAAGAATTTTTTTTTTTTAATAATTTAATTAATTTCTCAATAAAATTTTCATTAAAATCCGACAATTATTTGATTTTTGCAAGAATTTCTAAATCAATGTGTTTTTCACCGGAAAAAGCGCAAAAAAAAAAAAAAATTGTCATTACGTCGGCCGCTGACGTAAACAAAACAAGATTTTTTTACCAAAATTTCGAATGTGCTAGAAAGGATTAAAAAAACTTAAAAATAAATAAAATAAAATAATAATAAATACTTTGATCTTTCATCTTCTGATGACAAAACTTTTTTATTGAGTTTATGGCCTTTTGTCACCATAATGCTGTTTTTTCAGCGAAAAAGTAATGAGAAAGGTATGAAATTTTCATACCTTTCCCAAAGGTGGCAAATAAGTCAATAACTGGAATTCGAACTCGGTTCTCTTGATTCCGAGCCGCTATCTACTGTACCTCTAAAGGTGCAGAGCTGGTGAACAATTCATGATATCCACCTTTATGAAGAAAGACTGTTCAAGTATTTGAATGTAAACTTTAATGAAGGCGGCCTTGTGTTTTTAAGTGATAAGAGGCCAGACACAAACAACGTTCATGTAGAGACTTTTTCCAGTGCATCACAAATCCTTCCCGGGGGATAGACTCCAGCAAGAAGTGGCCCCATATTCCAACACTGACCGTTCCATCATAGATACATACAAACAAAGTGTTCATCTTTTGGCATCATCAAATATTTCCCAGAAGTAAACCAAAATTTGATGATTCCAGCTCGTCGGTTGGCTTTCTTCACAATGTCAAAAATGTGCTTTCTTTTGAAATTCGGATGTCTAAGTCTTTGTTCTTCAACCACAAACACAATAAAGAATATCACAATACAAATTTTAAAAAAATTAGTCTATCGAATTATTTGATTTATTTTCCAATTAGCTTTAAAAACTAAATTGGAAAAGAAAAACGTTAATTTTTAAAAGATCAATTTGATTTCTTTACAGAACCGGAATCAATAAAAGTTAATAATTTTAAGTTTTTTTAATTACAAAATGTTAAAATTTAATTCTTTGATGTTTAAAACATATTCCTGCACATGAAAACAAAATATTTTAAATATTATAATAAGCAATATTTTTTTTCTTACCAGCAGTAAAAGCTCCGACAATGAAACTAGATGTCTTACTTCCAACATGAAAATTTCGGTTCAATTTTGGGTCGACACCGGCGAATCAAAATCATTAAAGCATTTCGGGAAAACAATTTTACTAAATTACAATTTTTTTTAAAACTTTTCAATTATTTTTGTGTTTTATAAAACTGTTTCGATTTTTAAGGATAAATTTTGGTTATTAATTAGTTTTCATATAAATATGTTAGCAAAAATGCATTTTTCACCGTTTAACGCTGCTACGATAATATTCCGCAAGGAGTGCAATTTTAAGCATTTATTTAATTTTTGAATATTGTTTTAGCTTATTATTTTACTTTCATATTATTAATTGAAAAATGAATGACATTATTTTAATGTGAAATAATTTTAATTATAGATATATAAAAAAAAAAAAAAATAATAATTTCCCGGCATTCAAACGAAGGCCGACAAAATGGCGGCCATCGCGAGGGCAGCGTTTGTTCAATTCGGACAATTTGGTGAGTTTCCCCCTTTTATTCTCGCTAAAAATTGTTTTCGTTCATTTCGGGAATAATTTTATTACGCTGATTTACTCATACAAGAAGAATATCCTAATTCCACTGATAGACGTGTCGAGGATTAGTTATGCTTTTCACGTGTATATGCTTTTTAAAAAGAACTTATTGTTGATTTACGAACAAAACAACAAATTAAAATTTCACAAAATTTGAGAATCTCCTTTTTATCTGACATTAACACTGTTCCTTTGAAAATGTTTCTTCGCTTTCTGGATTAGAATCTCTAAGTGTTTTTCTTCACAAATTATAAAATTTCTCTTAAAGTTTGAAGGTCATTTGGGAGAAACTTTGTTTTTATTTATCCTTTGACTGTCATTTTAAAACAAAATGTGTTTTTTACATTATGATTGGATTTTATTGATATAAAATATTTTCGTATAATTAAAATATGGATATAATCGGTTTTACTGCTTCAAGCGATTTTTAAGAGTATTTTTTTTCCTTTTTAAGTAAGTCCGACCTTTTTTATTTTACCCACTAAACACCGTCTATCAAATGTTGATACTTAGAAACAAGAAGTTACAACAGATGTTGCTGAAATAAATTATATTGCATTTCGGATAATATCTAATTTTAGTTGGAATGCATTTGATTTTCAAATCCAGTCCAGTCAGTTTTAACTTAAAACAAAAATTACGTTCGGTATCTTCTATGTGCCCTGTCTATTGAGGACGTGGACGATTATGGCCCTACACAACTTACCCATACTTTCTAACTCCCTGTCCTGCCACCCATTTAAGCTCATTAGGCATTTTATTAGCTGCTTTTTTCAGTCCCTCTTGCTTTCAGTATGTCCTGTGAGTGTCAAATTCTCCAAGCCTTTTTTTCTCATTATCTATCCCTGAAATCTTAACTCTCTCTTTCTAAGCATAATAATCCTTTTTGCTTACATTTTCCTTAAAACTTCCTTGCTGCTTACATGCTCAGTCCATGATATTCTCAGTATCCGTCTGTAGAAGCACATCTCTGTTGCTTTAAATTCTTCTCTTCATCTACAAGAAAATTGTCCAGCATTTACTGTCATATAGGGGAATTGATATTAGCAGTTCAGCACTGTTCAAAAATTGATATACCAGCTCAATTCCACAACAAAATAAACAAATCACAAGTCCAAACTTGAAGATCCAAAGTCAGAAAGAAATGTTGAAATCACGAATTCGAGGTCAAATGTCACAAATCCCAATATACATAAAAGGTCAGAAATCCAACATGCATGCTGACGAATGAGGTAGAAAAATAAATGACTTTTCTCAATTCAAGAGCACCAACCACTTTTATCGACGGAACAATTTTTTCATTGGTCGTCAGGTAGGAGAGGACACAATATTAGCATATCCAAGACGCATGCATGGCAACACCTGTGACTAATTTTGTTTCTATTTTGGTTATTTTGTCTTTGGCATTTCATACAGAACGCACGTGTGCTTTTTCTCATAAAGTGACTTTCTCTTTTGCCACAAGTACTCTTTTCTTTGTTTCTCATGAAATTTTCCTGTTTCTTAATACTTTGTTTAACTTTTGGAAGGCATCTACTGCTATTCCAGTGTGCCTTCTTAATTAAGTGTTGCATTTCCTGTTATCTGTTAAGAGATTTCGCAAATATTTAAGCATCTGAGTTTGCTTGATTTTTGACGTCTCTAATTTGTAGCTTGTATCTTGGGCTTTTATAAAAGATTTATTAGTTGATAATTCAAAATAATTAAAAATAATAATTAATAAAAAATATGTAATAAATATTATAATCATCTACATTTGTCTGATGCACATACTTTTTAGAGAAGAATCATGAAAAATTATTACATTTATTTGTAAAAATTTCTATTGTTAGAATTGACTGTTAAAGAACCACCAAATTATTTCGGTCAAGGTGGATTGTTTCAAATTCATTTTTAAATTAAAAAATAAAATACCAAATCTGTTTATTATCCCTGTACCTTTTCTATAAATACCTTCATGGTAATTATTCTGATAAACCTTCCTCTACAGTACCTGCACTTTATGAATTTAAGTGTAATACTAGATTGGCGACAAGGTCTCATCATTTTACACTTGAAATAGCTAGATGTAACCATAAGTTCTATGCTAACGGTTTCTTGTCTCGCACTTCTTGCTTGTGGAACTCCTTTCTGGTTTCTAGTTTTCCAGTTAACTTTGATCTTCAAAAGTTTAAATTTGATGTCAATCAATGTCATCTTAATTTCTGTTCTTTTGTTGTTCTCTCTCTTTAATAATGTTTCCTTTTTCTTATATTCTCTCACACTCAGTAACCCCTTGTATCTTAATGGCTTTATTGCCTTACTTGCGGGTGAAATGATTAAGTTAAAAAAAAACCTGGTGATGAACATTTGTCAAATGGTAAGACTTTATTATGAAAAGATATGCACGCAGCAAATCAACTTAACCTTTATATACAAAAGCTTTGTAAATAAATTATTTTAAAATTTACCCCAGTTATTAGACATTTATTTACTATATTCTGACTGTGAGCAATGATTGCTGCAGCTATATGGTCTTTCTTTACTTGTTGCCTCATATTTGTCTTTTGTCAAAATAAGCTTCAGTACATATAAAAAAAAAAGTTTTTCTTAAATTTTTATCTTTGTTGGCAGTTTTAGCTCCAAAATAATCTTGACTTGAGGACTTCCAACAGCATCAACAACTAAAATGGATAGAACATTTAATTCTATGAGAAAATGATGACATAATCAAGGTGTTGATGTTCCACACTATTTCAAAGAAAAGGATAGGAAGGAAGTACACATCAATATCAGAACCTAGTGATAAATACACTGTAAATATTACAGCGAGCGAAAAGAAATACTGAACTTGAGAAACCTATTTTCATGAAATCTCCTTTAATAGAAAGATTTGATAAATTTAAACTGACAATATCACTGGCTACTCAATCTAAGAATGCCAAATAGTTCCTTATAAGTAAACAGCTAATATTGCCATTACTCATTAGAGATAAGAACAGTATGATCACAGCCTGATGGCTATAGAATGAAGAAAAGTATGAGTAGCACTTAATCAATGAATGCTGAATGTTTCCTTGTAAGGAAACAGCTAATATTACCATCAGAAATGAAAGTATCACACACTATATTTTGATCCTAGTCTGATGACCAGGGAGTGAAAAAAAGCATAACTTGAGTAGCACTGGCTGCTTGGTAAATGAAAGCTGAATGTTTCCTGATAAAGAAACTGCTAATATTCCCATTTGGAAAAGGAAGCCTATTTTGACAAAATGTCTCATCACTGGAATCCCACTATGTTTGGTGACAAAAGACAATGAGTTGTTGAGTAAGAACTTAATGCAAAACTGCCTAACTGGGCATTACAAGAAAGAATAATACTGTTATCACCATTCTAGCCAACTGTGACACGAGCCAGTAAAATTATTGAACCATAAGAGTCTTTTTGGGACAAGAATATTTCTGTTCGTGTTAGATGATTGTTAGAGAACAGTGTGCAGAAAATATCAACTTATAAAACATGGCACCATTTACAATGAAGGAAGTACACTTGTCTGTATTATGGATATGAGGCGAACACTTTCTTTTGCATATAGCAGTAGAGTTTGAGAGAATAACGCAGATGTACTGCTTAGAGGAATTGCTTACGTGAATTGAAACCAGCATATAGTCAGTCAAAGGAGGTGGTAAAATTAAGTGACAATGCAAGCCTGCTAATTCATTTTTTCTCTTTTCGGAGAACCTTTCTGTACAGTTGAGATCACTCTTTTGCAGATGAAACTGTCCGATTTTGTTTGAGTTTATTTACTGTAATACAAGTGATCATGGAGAAATGCATAATTCAAGACATACGAGTAAAATAATTGGGTGGACTAGGCTCTCTAACTTTCATAGAGCAATTTTTCTAGGAAAAAGATAGCCATGAATTCAAAACTAGAAAAGGTCCTGGGAGAAACCACTTCATTCCTTTCCTGAAGAAAAAGAAACTGGAAAGCCACGATCACTTACGTCATTAGGCGATTTTTTTTTTTTTTTTCTCAGAAAAAAAAAAATAACAGGTTGTATTTCTTGATAATTTATAGTTTTTTATTAAATAAATAATAATAATAATAATAATAAAAAAAATCTGTCTTATCTTGCAATGTTAATAAAATAGAAAAATCCTGGATCCCCCCTTCAAATTTACTCAATTGTTCTTTGTTGTCTGGTCTGAGCTTTAACTGTACAATGACCCATAAATCAAACTCGTTCTCAGGGTGCAGCTTCTTCCAAGTGAATGTTTGTGGCTCAATGAAGGAAAAACATTGTCTGGCTTGATCATTACTCACGAAATAAAACCATGAGATGATTGTAGCAGTCGGCAAATTTGATTCAGTTGTAACTGGACGAGGCAGAGGTGAGGAGGCAAGTGGTCTAGTCAGAGTGCAGGTTTGCACCTTCCTTTTTGTGTAGCGGTGACTGGTCCTCTGTGCCTCTCTGGCTTGTTCCTGCTAGAGACCACTGTCTTATAGAGAACAGGCCTTCTTTTTACTGCCAGCTCTATCTAAAAAAAAAAAAAGTAATTCATCAAGTCTGCTCCACTCAGCTGAACTTCTTTGTCAGGGTTGTTTGAAATGGTTCTTGTGTGATCTGCTTCACTCAGCTGATAATCATAAATTTCAAATAACTGTTGAAACAATTTCTGTAACATCATACAGATGTTTTCCTTTAAAAAGATATCGGCTGACACTGATATTTCTACATCACCCTTCTGCATAATGTTGATGAAATTAATTCAGAGTTTCTAGTGATGTTATGTGGACAGACTCATAGGGACAATAACCGACTTGTCCGGCTTCATGGAAAGTGATTCTTAAGTACCAAAAGTTGTTTACTTCTGAAGGCCAAACATGAGTTTAAAAAAAATGAAACGTATTGCTCTGTTTTAAACAAAGAAAAAGATTAACGTAAAATTGATTTTCTTTCTTAATATTAAAGCAATCAACAATTTATGTTTTTGTTTTTCCTTTGAAGGTCATCATGTTCCTCAAGTGGTTGGCTGTGCCTACATAAGTAAGAGAGATGCCAGTACAGGTACACTGACTGCATTGAAAAGAGGTAGAGGTGGACGGTCATCTTTCAGTGGCATTGTAGCCACAGTTTTTGGTGCCACTGGATTCCTTGGTAAACATGTTGTTAATCAACTTGGTAAGATTCTATTTTTTTTTTTTTTTTGCCTCTCCTTTTTATTTTTGTTCATTAACCTCATCAATGTAGCAATTTACAGTTACAAGTTGTAAGACGCTTTCAGGTGAAGGAAATTAAAACAATGTGGTTCTATTGATTGTAAGATTTTCTTTGTTAAATATTAAAATTCTAGATCAAAATTAGATTCTCTCTTCTAGAAAGCGATATCCGAGAAGTATCTTTGGAAAGAAAGATCCACACACTTGGATCTTACTGTATAATTTACGAAACAAGCAAAACATCTGTACAGTTTCTTTTTTTTCTTGACACCCACAGAACACTTCGACAATGACAATTTTTAAAACTATAACAATTTCAAATTTTTCTCAATTTTTTTTTTACATCACGTATATTTTTATTTGTTTTGACTTCCGTAGGGGGATAATTTTACAATGAACTTGCATAGCAAACTGGACACTCCTATTAACTTTTATAAACTTTAATAAAAAATAATCTTATATTCGTCATCTAGATTCCTTAATGATTAATTCTATTATGTTTAGTATACAACTACACCTTCAAACTCTTCTTGGGTATGATGATAAACTACAACTGGCAGCAATGCTTCTGATCAGGAGATTGGAGGTTTTGAGGAGCATGGAACCACCTCTTCAATGCTGTTGTTCCCAGGTCCACCCTGATTCGGAATGGTAGCACTTGTTAGGATCCCAGATACGAACAAATAGTGAACCCCCCAAACAAAATGCTAAATACATTTTTCAGGCAATGCATTTTTATATAAAAATTTACAAGCAGTACACAGATACTAACAAATTGTAGTGACTTCACCCAAATCTGTTTAAAATTACTACCAAACAAACAAAATGAACTCTTTCATGACATTAATCCTTATAATATCCAACAATTCCTTAAATCAAACTGTATTCCAACATATCGCCGCCTCTAGTAATTATGTCCACATACACATGTATATACACAAAAGCTGAGTATCATCTACCATGTATTCAATTGTGAAGGTAGAATAACATATTTTTATTACTTCTGAGCTCCCAAGAAAATTTAAATTTTGGCATTAAATGACCCATAAATTGATATGTCATTAAATAGACAAATCAATCATTCAAACTCTTATTTATTTTTGTTCTTGTAAATATTTTATCTTTGGTACAATTCTCTACTTCAAAGTTCTCTTTGTTGCAATTTCCTTGTGAAAAGGAAGTATCTCTTAAATTTAATAAGAAACCTCCACCTCCCTCACTCTCTCTCGTGTGATCCTCATGAAAAAAAGATTTCCCTTAATTATTGTAGGAAAACTGTTCGAATGATCTTCATGCAAGGGAGATAATCCTTAAGCTTAGAAAGAAAATTCTCTTTTGAGGATATCAAGCTGAATTTATTTAACTATTAATAAGCTTTAGGAGTGAACTAGGTACACGAGACATTTGGTCTTGTGCCAGATATGTCTTAGTTCAAGTAAATCACTTGTACAGCATTGCATATTTGAAATGTTATTGGTTTAGCTTTTCATCTTTTCTGTTTGGCATAAAATGATCCATCAGGGTTGGCACATTGTTAAACAGAATCCGACCAACCAATCCTTCATCTTGTCATCAGAAATAAGGTTTTTTGCTTTTTTCTAAAAACATCTTTGTTAAATGAAAGCTCAAAGAATGTTTTGATCTTCTAAATTTCTATATTTTTGTTTCAGGAAAAATGGGCTCTCAGGTGATTATTCCTTACCGAGGCGAAGCGTCTGAAGTGTTACGGCTGAAACTCTGTGGAGATCTTGGACAGATTCTCTTTTTTGTAAGTAATTCATTAAATTTGTAGTTGAAAGGGAAATAATAATATTAAATAACCCATTGAGGTTGATATGCCATAAAACACAAACCAAACCCTCACAAACTTTGTGATATCTCCATCTGTGCTCGGTAAATTTCCAGATTTATCAAAAGCCTTGATTCTATGAATGCTACTGGTTCAGATAGGATTCCTGTGTTTGTTCACTCACCCAGATTTATACCAAATACTGGAAAAATGAGAAACGTTTCTCATTTTTACGGAACATATCAGCTGTATAACCTGTTTACAAGAATTTGGGTGAGTGCTCATCCCAATCGCAATACCCGCCCATCAGCAAACTTTTTCAGTCTATCATCATGAAGCAAGTTGCTGATCACCTCAACTTGAATAACCTTTTGAAACAGACAGTATGGATTTTGCTCTCTGGGTTCACTGCTGATGTCCTAACTGCTATTATGCATACAACCAATGAAACACTTAATAATAAATTCATCATTGTCTTAGATAAGGCCTTTGACAATGTGTGGCATAGGGGTTTGCTACACAAACCCTCCACCAGCTATGGTATCTCTAGAAGAGTTTTCTCAGTTGTCAAGTCCTTCCTATCAGGCAAGTCCATGAATGTCTTTAACTGCCAATTCCTTGATGCCCATGAGATCAATGCAGGCGTTGCTCAAGGCTCTCTTCTTGGTCCTATTTTCTTTCTTAACAATCTACCTAAGAACATTATCGAATATATAAACAGATGATACTGTGGTTTATGGGTGTACCTCCAGAAATCTGCATAACCAGGCTCTGGCATCTGATCTATTCTCGGACTAAGCTTTCATGGCACAATTGGGAAGGAATTGTTTCTCTCATTTAGTACCGCCAAAACCAAGAGTTGTGGTTGAAATTATTTCTGTGTATAACTAAAGCATTGAATAAATTGTTATGTAGGAGATCCTTCATTAATAATTTTTTTATAATTTCTACAAGTTTCACCAATATATAGTTAGGAACAGCTGTAATATTATTTTATATATGCCTGCTTCCGAATTATTATTATTATAGACATTTTTAAATATTTAAAATAAAATGATACATAAATAATTTAGCAAAGGAGAATTGTAAATAATTGTTGCATTGAAAAATAAATGAATTCATAAATGAAAATTCAACAACATTTATTTCTGATATTTTTCTTCCACTTTGCTTGTGTGTATGGTTGCAGAGTGGAGTCTCCATATTGAGGGTGTTTCCTCAGCAGATGGAATATATTGGTGGGGAGAACTTTTCCTTATGTCTTTTACTTGCGCATATATAAATAGGAGTAGATAGGTTTGCCTGTCATCTGGTTCACACTCCTTGCTGGTCTTTTGAACAGCAGTAGAGCATCTGTCTATATTTCTGAGATGAGGTATTATGTACAGTATTTACATTATTCGGACTATTGTCCTCATCTTTGTCGCCATATTTGTCACAACGTTTCGGCCGTTGTACGCTCCGGCCTTCTTCAGGTGGTTGGAATTTCGAACCGAACCCTTTATTTCGATCACTGGGGTAGACTGTTCTAGTTCCACGAGCCATGTTTGATGGATGTCAGTTATCAGTTATCTCCTGGTAATTTTTCCCTCTGAAAGTTCTCCACTGCCTGAACCGGGTATTGAACTCACACTCTTTTTGGGTCTGTTACTGGATCTAACCAACGCCTTTATCCACCGTACCATGGCTCGTGGAACTAGAACAGTCTACCCCAGTGATCGAAATAAAGGGTTCGGTTCGAAATTCCAACCACCTGAAGAAGGCCGGAGCGTACAACGGCCGAAACGTTGTGACAAATATGGCGACAAAGATGAGGACAATAGTCCGAATAATGTAAATACTGAGCAGTAGAGCGTATTCGGAACATTCGCCGTAAACATTTCTGGCCATACGAAAACTCGCCTCAGGAAAGTTCACCATATAGGATTTTTGCCTTAAGACAATTTTGCTGCATTTTTTTTCGATATCTTTATCTTGAACGTCCCTTTTTGGAGTAATGTTCAATTTAATATGCGAAGTACCTTGTTATCAAGTATATATGGATGTCTTTTTTTTTTTTTACAGGGTCAAACATCAGAAATTAAAAAGTAAACATTTAAAAAAAAAAGACTAAAAAAAAAGACTAAAAAATAAGACTAAAAAATATATCAAATTAACAAAGAAATAATTTAAAATGTAACGAAAATTCCAAGCAATGCTTTGTAAATACTTTTTTTTTTGCGTTGGGCTTTAATGAAGCATTTTCTGCTGAAGTCTTTCATTGATATCAATATATATTTTTTTCATTTGTACTGCATCTCCTCGATCTAAATCATACTTTTTCTTTTTTGCTAACGTCTCTTCCTTTTTCAAATACACAATTAGTTTCCACAAATTTCGGTGCATGTTAGTATAACTTCAGTTATTAAAATGTTTAAATCAAAGTAACATTAGTGTGAGCCAGATATAACTGATAACAAGGTACTTCGGATATTAAAAAAAATGCGGCAAAATTGTCTTATGGCAAAAATCTTATATGCCAAAGTTTTCTATGGTGAAAATTCCCGAGGCAAGTTTTCTGACGACAAAAATGTTTACAGCAAATGTTCTTAGAACCAAAGTAGAGGTTTATCCCTTGTTTCCTGTTCAGGATTGAGTTTCTGATTCCTTCTAAAGTCTACTTCAACTCTATACTCCTGACATCTCCACTTAAACTCTGAAACTGTATTTAACTTTTTCTTTTTTTCCTCAATAGATAGGTTTGCCTATCATCTGGTTCACATTCCTCCTCTATCTTTTGAACTGGAGTAGAGGTCTATTCTTTGTTTCCAGTTTTTGCATTCTCTTTCACTCCTAATAGCCCCTTGCATCTTAGTGGGATTTTCACCTTGCTTGGGCTGTATTGATTAACAAAAGAAGAGAAAAGCTGTAAGGTTTTATCATCACCGAGCAGACCTGTGAGTTTTCTTCAGTCATCATGAATCAGTCGATTGGGATTCAGGCTCACTGTTGGCCTCAAAAGGAATTTGTAAATATAATCTATTGCTAAAGTTACTGGGAAAATGGTTGATTCCTTGTACCACACCAGTAAGTACTTGACTCCTTCTGTCATGCGCCATCTTTACAAGAGCCAGATCAGATCAAAAATGGGCTATTGCTGTCATACGTGATCTGATCAAAAAGTATCAGGACTGATGTTATTAAAAAAAAAACTAACTTATCAGTTCAGTATTTAATCTCCTTCAAAGTAGACCCCTTTTGAAGCCACACACATTATCCAGTGTCGTTTCTATTGATGAAACTATTCCTGGGATTCCTTTTTTGGGATAATGAAAAAAAATAAACATTAATAAATTTGTTAAAAAACATTAATATAATTTATAGCATTCTGAATTCAAGGAGAGACAATGCATCCTTTTGAAGCCCCAAGAAATAAAAAGATTCCAAGCCTAACTGAAAAAACATAAATATTGTTTTATGTATATAAGTGTATCATAATTCTAGTTTATGTGGGATTCAGATGATAATTTATATTTGTAAGTGTGTGTGTTTTTATCTAGTAGACATTGTTTGTTGAATGTTGATCTGGAAACGTTTTTACTTAAACACCATTTGTTTTAGAGAAATATGTTAGATTCTTTAAAAATGGATTCCATAAAGGTTTGTGATTTAGTTTTTTTTTTAACATACATTTATAGTTGGTAAAATATTTTATTAATATTCCCTCGAAGTACTTTTGACAAAGAATTGTTCTTTTTTTTTTTTTTTAAATTCTGGAGTCATTTGTAAAATCAAAGTTTTGTCCAATTTTGTTCCCATGTATTACAAGTGAGTTTAAAGGGTTGCCCAAACATAAATCCCTTTTATGTTTGTAGATACGGCTTTTGAATTTAGAAATGTCTCACTGATATAATTGCTTATGTATTGTAAGCAATTTATTGGATATTTACCAGTATCTGAAGTGATGTTGAATTTATTTTTCTTCCTAATTATCTGATTATCTTGGATGTGGTGGTAAAGATCATATTAAGGATAACTATTTACAAATTTTGTAGATAGTGTTAGAGGGTAGGATTATGAATTTCGTGTTGTTATTGATGTTATACGTGCTATCAATGGTGTCTAGTCTTTTGATGTGTATGTTCACCAAATTGTGTTGCAATGTTTTTGACCTGATCGATTTGCCAAAATCTAGCTAAATCATGCTGAAACAACAATTCCTGTGGGATCACCAAAGTTAAGCAACATCAAGCATGATTAGTACCTTGATGGGTGACCGCTTGGAAATATCAAGTGCTGTAGCTTGGATCTGTAGGTGGTGTAGTGTATAATGGCTCAGAATTGTTAATCGGAGAGCCGAGTTCCAATTCCAATTGGGTTTTTTTATATTCACTTATGCACAAATATCCTTGGAAATGGTATGAGTCCCTCTCTTCTCCCCAACTAGCTAATAATTTAATTAGTAAATCTTGTATTACTAAACCATTATTATCTCAAAAACAAAAAAAGAAATATATAGTACAGGTAATAAATCCATTGGTATATAATCCAAGTGGATCCTAGTAATATAAAATATGAAAACTGATCCACAAAAAGAGTTCAATGTATTTATTATAACAGAGCCAATAAATAGTATTATGCAACAAAATCCAAAATTACCTCATATGGGGGGGGATAGATTTATTTCAACTGACAAAAACTATGTTAGTCTTATTCAACCCCGGTGTATAGACTGAGTTTGTGTTGGAATTAGAAATTTAACTTTGACAGCCGTTGAAAAATTGATACAGAATTTATCCATTTCAATGTTTCAGTCAGACGAAATGCCTGAGATGGTGGTTAGGGGAGGGTGGAAGGTATTAGCCTTAAAGGAAAGAGGTTTTATAAAATTAATGACATTGAATTGGGGTTATATGAAGAATGAGGTATTAATTTAAAACTAAAAGAGGGCTGAAAAGAGAGTTTTATAAAAACATTTTATATAATATATATATATATATATATATAAGGTTAGGTTCCTACTTAAGAATACTCTTCCAAAGATAAATTATATTTAAAAGTTTAAAAATAAATCATATTTAGATAATTTATATTAAATTTAAGTAAGAATATATTTAAAAAAAATTATATTAAAGAATAAAAAGATATTTAAAAATGAAAATTTAATAAGATAAAATAAATTATACATTTTTAATTTTTAAATAGATTTTTTAACTTTGGAATTAAGATAGTTTTCTTTCCTTCCATGTAGCCTTACCACTTGAAGGATGAAGAGTCCATAAGAAAAGTGATGAAATATTCCAATGTTGTAATTAATATGGTTGGACACGACTGGGAAACTCGGTAAGTATAATTATTTACAATGTCAAATTTTGTTTGACAGAGAACGTTGACCTTTTAAGTCTGTTTAACCTTTGAACCCAAAGGAAGCATTTGCAACCCTAGAATGATCTCTCTCAAATCTGATAAATGTTGGCAAAATTGTTCCACCTGCAGTACTCACAAACCTGTGCATGTGTGCACAATTTTTTGTAAACAGAGGTATAAGGATATGTGTGCACAGAAGGTTATGTACCTAAAATCATTTCCTGGTATAATAATATGCTTATAAAATATTACCTTATAGAATAATACACTCAGACCTGTGTGTGTATATATATATATATATATATATATATATATATATATATACACACTCAAACCTATGTATGTATGTATGTATGTATGTATGTATGTATATATATATATATATATATATATATATATATATATATATATATATATATACACACACTCAAACCTATGTATGTATGTATGTATGTATATATATATATATATATATATATATATATATATATATATATATATATATATATGTGAGTGGACATTCATATCAACACCCGGAGTTGAGTCTGTTTCATACTAAAAACAATCATCAGGCCATGTGCACATGTCTATTTTTATATTTATATACACACTATCCTTGATATTGAGCACTTTAATTCATAAATATAGCATACCTTAAAACTATGAAATAAATCTTAAAGAGCCAAGAACAACCTACCTAGGTGTACGCATAGGAGAAAAAAAAAACAGAGCCTCTATTCCAATAACCAGGATTTCCTATGCCTGCACATATTTAAAATCTCAGATCTTTGATTTAACAAATTATTAGGTTCATCGGACGTGGCTATTGCTAATTTTTCCTCCATACATAATAAGCAATACTTGTCCCCTGCTTTATACTTATGGCATTTTTTTTAGTATTTCCCATTTTAAGATGGGGTCAATACAATCTTCCTGTTTAATATTCTGTATGTATGTAGACTAGAGGCTCTGTTTTTTTTTCTCTCGATCTTCTGTCCTGAGGTTTTATGCTAATTAGTTTTTAATGGTTATATCAATAAATAATATTTCATTTATCCCTGCTCTGCATAGCGTATTGAGCACTCTGTTTTAGATTTATTACTCGCTTGGGGTTTTTTCTTTGGACTAGAAACTTAAGGCACTGGGCAATTTATTTCGCCATGTTCTGATGTTTCTAGAGATTTTTTTTTTCAATTTTTTTACTCGGATACCAATTTGTTTTGATAGACTTACAAGTTGTGCTATCTGAGGTTTTTTTCCCATCGTGTATTACTATATATATATATATATATATATATATAATGTAACTTTTAAAATAATTAATTTTTACAAGAATTTTCATTTACACTATTCAAACTGTTGTCCTCATGTTTGTTGCCATATTCAAGATGTTTTGGCTGTTGTATGCTCCAGCTTTCTTCAGGTTATTGGAATTTCAAACTGAACCCTTTATTTTATCTACTGAGGTAGATTGTTCTAGTTCCACGTTCCATACCTCTTCCAGATGTTTCTCTTTAACTCAACTCTCCAAGTTTTTGTTCACCACTGCAGTAGCCACTGCAGTCCAGTCACTGGATCCAACCAACACTTTTATCCACAGGGCCATGTGTCCTTAAGGACATCGGTGTATGAATTTTGGGGACTTATAAACCTAATGTCTCCTAACTATTTTTTTTACCTCAGCTCCTATTGCAAATTTTGTTTTTATTATTGATTTTCTCTAGCACTCCGTATTAGTTTCCATATTGTTTTCATTTCTATGTTTGGTCGGCTTAGGAGATTTGTATAGCCTAGCATATATGAATATAGCAACAGTCCAAACAATGTAAATAGTGTAAACAACTACGATATCTCATCTGAGAAATATAGGCAGATATTGAAGAATCTTCAGAAATATAGGCAGATATTGAAGAATCTTCAGAAATATAGGCAGATATTGAAGAATCTTCGGAAATATAGGCAGATATTGAAGAATCTTCAGCATAGAATTGGTCCACTTTGACTTTCTGGAAAGGGAAATTTCAAAATCTGGACAAAATTAATAAGAGCAAGTTAGCTGATGGCAAACCTGAAAGGAGACTTGCAGACGGAGGAATGCTCGGATAAGTGTCTGAGGGCCCAAAAGGGAGTAATTTGAAGGGAATAAACATTGCATTGTCTGAGTTAGGCTTTCTTTTTTTGTTGGTTTCAGACTTTGTATGTAATCTCATTTAACAGAATTTAATGTTTTTATTTTTACATATTTACTAGCTTAGAAGCCGCCCAATAGGGTGGCATTTAAACTAGCTCCTGCAGAGGGTTCTTTATTGGGCTTTCGGATTGTCCAGGAGTTTGAGAGTCCCTAAGTCCTTGTATACTCTCAGCAATGGAAGCTCTCCTGACTTGTTTGATATGGGTTTTCATTTGCACGGGGTTTTCTTTTCCTTGCTGCAGCCTTGGCTCTTTTGATTGCAATCTTGTCTTCTGTTGGCAGAGATTTCTTTTTGTGAGGTATACTGCTGCCGTATGCGATAGGCAACAACAAACTACAGAAGTTCAAAATTGGTTGCTGCATTTAAGTATTGCTTTAATATTTAAGATTGTTTTTAAAATTTTGCTGCCACTTAATTTAAAGACAATTTGATGTGTGTAGATCCTTACTTTCTGTACAAACAATTATTTTTATTTCACTGGTGACTTTCACTGGATTTTACAATTAATTTTGATTATTCCCAAATTTATTTCCAAGTTATAAAAATTATCATACAAAAAAAATTGTCGCAAAAAATCATATAAAAAAATTGCCGAAAACAATTGCAGCAATGAAAACTTGGCAATCCAAAATTTCTGTAACATAAGCTATTGAAAGTTAGAGAGTTGTGTCCCTTTAATTGAAAAAGTGACACAGTGACAGACTGGAACTTGTATTTATTATATATAGATTTACTTATATATTTATTTTTCAATGAAACAAAACAGAAAAATTCTGTCTCCAAAAAAAAATTTTTTTTCTTTAACCTTTTAGAAATTTCAATTTCCAAGAAGTCCATGTTGATGGCGCCCGTGCAATTGCTCGGATTGCTAAGGAATCAGGTGTTGAAAAACTTGTTCATTTGTCTTGCTTAAATGCCAGCCCTGACCCTCAAAAAATCTATATGAAAACTGGATCTAAGTTCCTCAAATCAAAGGTAAGGTCTTTTGTGTCTGTGTGTTACCCTTTTGTTTTGTTAGTTTTTGGTTTGCTACTTTAAAAAAAAAATTCTTAATCAGACGAACCTCTTAATAAACTTGAATTTTTTTGCAACCCGCCAATACATGTTGAGATCCTCACAGTATTTAGTATTGCTTATCACTTACATTTTTTGTCGAGATTACAATTTCTACATTTCGTTCAATTTCAAAAACTGATCAACAAAATTTGAATAAGCTGATTTGTTTGGAAAAATACTTTAACAAAAACCCTACATTGCAGTTTAATTTTATAAGACTTCATGGTAAATAATATTTTTTAATAAAATTTTTTTTTTTCCTTTTTAACAGCAAAGAATAAATTCTTAGGACTTCTTACTCTTGAGCATACAGCATACAACTGGCGATGTATAAATATTTCTTTCTGGTGCCAAATTCCAAATTTTTAAATTGTTTGGCCTTGTCATTTGTTTATAATTCGTGCAAATGCAATATGAACTGGAAACTGAATTCTTATATACAAAACCATAAAGAAAAGATAAACAAAAAACAATAATGCATTTTTATTAAATAAGTATTTATTTTAATCATTAAATTATTATTTTAGTGTGAGTATTTTATATGTTAAATAATAAAACTTGTACTTTTTCCCAAAACATTAATAAAATTTATTGTACTAACCTACACACCCTAGTAAAACCAACTGTACTTTGTACCCCCTTACCTGTTTGCACTTCTCCTCAGAATTTGGTTTTGATCAGTCAGCGTATGGCTATTTTAGAGGATTTCACAGATGGACTAATGGAAGTCACAGAATTTTGCTGTAACCGTGGAAAAAATAAATGAACTAATTACATGTGAAAGATAAAATAATAGACCAATTATTTTCTTTTCTTTTTGATTGTATTATTAGCAATAATAAATCCAATCTTTATATTGCCTGTTTAGCCCCCCCCCCCCGTAAAAAATGGCTACACCACTTTGGTGTATGTAAATTAATTATTGTTAGATGAAGCATGAACAAATTATTGGCTAGTATTTTTTTTTTTTTTTCATGAGTTTCAATTGCTTGTTCTCTTCACTCCCAGTAGCCCCTTGCATCTTAGTGCCATTAGTTCCTTGCTTGGGGTGAAATGATAAAGAAATAGTTTTTTTTTATATACCAGGCTGTTGGGATGAACAAAAACAAATGAAAATAAAAGGCAAGTGTAAGTTTAACACTTAATAAATCAACCTTTATTCATTCGCTGTCTGAGAACAGCAAGGATTACATGGATTGAAATAATGAATTCACATGTGTGTCAGCTTGTTGTGATGTTCAATTAGGAAGTGGTGCTGTTATCTTGACAGACAAGGGAAGTAACTCAATTGTATCTTGAGTTATTGTCCTTTATAGGGGAAGGAAATTAGCTTAGTAGTAATATTATAAATTTTATTATGGAAATGTACACAGCATGTATTTGAATTATCAAATAAGCTTTTGGCAAGCCTTCAATCCATGTCCCATTTAAGGTCTCACTGTTTCTAGTCAAAGTCTTATTGTTTGTGTGACTTCCGGCATTATTTGTCATGTTGTCATCAAATATTATGGCCGAGTATATACACTGAGTGGGTTACACATAGAGTTGAACATTAAGAACTGATGTTTATGGACCGGGTTCAATATTAATTCAATCTTCCGAAGCCAATGTTTGCATCAAATTTCACCAGATTCTTTGTTTACCCCTAAATGCTTAATGCCACCATTTTGTTTTTACTCGTAGTATTAGTAACTAGAAAAATCCCCGTCTTACAAACATTTCTCTTAATAATAATTTTAAAATAATTCAGAAGACTCTTATTGATGGCAACTGGATTTTTAGTGATTGCCTCACTTGGTTTCTGTTATTTGATACTGTGGATCTGAAAAATGGCATTTTATTGCGGTCGGCATTACTTCTCAACCTTTTTGGCTAAGATCAAAGTGTAATATCTGTTCTGAACAGCTTAATCTGATTCTCTCTTTCAACTTCTTTCATTCTTTTTTTCTTTGATTTTCTCACTGAAACCAAGTAGTGTCCTTTCTTCTCTTTCCAGATGATCAAAATGGAATAGTCCATTATTTATGAGCAGGGTGTAACAGTCGTGCAAACCAACAAAGAGTGGGACAAGCACAATTATAATAGGATATTGAATTCTTATTATTTGTTGTCAATTATTGTTAATTGAAATTAAGATGAAAGAAATACTGATCAAAAATGAATTATCAGTCCCATATCATTGAGGCCCAAATGTTTACGTTTTATTGATTTACTTATCTGTCAATGTCTATATCTATCTTTCTGCACAGTATGAAGGAGAATTGGCTGTCAAGGAAGAATTTCCAGAAGCCATTGTCTTCCGCCCTTCTGACATGTATGGCTCTGAGGACCGTTTCCTCAGATACTATTCCAACATATGTAAGTAAACAATTCAGAAAAGCAATTTTTTTCTCCGCTAATTTATTCAAACCGTTGTCCTCATCTTGGTTGTTATAATCCTAACCTTTCAGTCATTGTCCCCCTTGGACTTCTTCAGGTGGGGACATTATGATAATTTGAAACTGATTTTTTTTTCCCTTCAATGGGTGATTGACTTTCTATTCACAGTAGTCAAAGAAAGGTTAAAAAAGAAACATACCTGACATTAAATACAACATATTTGCTTTATTCATTTCTGTTTTGTTTTAATATTTGAGAAAAAAAAATCAGACTTTTCAAAATGGTAAGGCTTGACATAATTTATTCAGATTAATTTTAGCCTTTTTTTTTTTTTTGTCTAGTAACTAATGTCACCTACTCATCACGACAAAATCTTTCGGTCCTAGATTCCTTGTTTCTTTACTTTTCCCACAAATTATCTGCAGAATGAAATTAGAGATATTTTCCTTTTTATTTAATTATTTTAAATAAAATTCCTTGTGTCATATTTTTTTATATCAATTTATAATTTCTATATTTAATGGCATATAAGTATCCGTTTTATTCCCTCTACATCTAAAAAAAAACCCCAAAAAACCTTTTTGTTCTCCAAGTTTTACAGGTTGAGTATTCTTTATCCAAAATTCCAAAATCTGAAAGTTTTTCAGGTGCTGACATGATTTGACACAAATGGAAAATTTCAGAAAGCACTGAGGTTTGTTCTTAGGTGATGTGCAGCTGTTATAAGTGACCTCATCTTCCCCGAGTCGGGGTTCCCCAGCTCAGCTACGTAGCCCACGTTGGCGCCAGTTTTTTTGCTGGCTATTGTCATAAGCAACACTTTTGTTTGTGGATTACTTACCAGATATTTTGTGCTCAGTAAATATATTATTCAAAATGTCTAAAAGTCCTGCATTTATATATTTTTGTAGTGATCATGTTCTTTGTACACGTGCAGAAGTACAAAACATTTTTATGCGAAATCTTAAAAATCCGTGTGAGCATTACATGACTATGTGATGTAGGAGTACTGCTTGGTCTTACATTGATATATTTTTTGTAATTAGTGATCATGATTTTTGTACACATACAAAAAGTACAAAATATTATTTTTATGTGAAATCTTAATTCCACCATTTAAAAATCTATGTGAGCATTACATGTCTAGTGTCGTTATCTGTATTTACACAAAATGTATTAAATTTTAAATAAAACTACATTTACGGTATATGTAGAAGATGTGTTAAGAAATATAAAGGGATATCTTGTTTATGCATGGGTTCCATTCCCAGCCTGCCCCATTTTATAGATGCTATATACAAATTAAATAATTTATTTACACTATTTACATTGTTCAACTGTTGCTCTCATCTTCTTTGCCATATATAGTAAAATGTTTTAGTTTCATGTGCTAAGCCTCTTCTGGATGTCTGAGTATCAGTTAGCTCCCTTTAACCTAACTCTCCAAGCTTTTTTTGTTCACTTTTGCTGTAGCCAGGTATTGAACTCTGAGCTCTTTGGGTCAAGTCACTGGATTCAACCAATGCTTTCGTCCACTACCCCGGTGGATGAAATAAAGGGTTCAGTTTGAAATTCCAATCACCTTAAGAAACCGCAGCATACAATGGCCAAAACATTGTGAATATAGCAACGATGATGAGGACAACAGTCCGAATAATATAAATAGTGTAAAGAATTACAATACTTCATCTCGGAAATATAGACAGATACAAATTAAATAACCTGTATTCTAAAAGCCCAAAGCATCTCCGGCCCCAAGAATTTTGGATAAAGGATTCTCAACCTGTCCAAGTAAAGTTGTGATATCTGGGACCTGTTTACCCAGACGCCATAGGCTATTAATACTTTTACCTCATCGAATTCTCAATGACATTTAGAATATTTAAATGTAAAGAGTAGCAGGGGAAGATGAATCTAATATACCATGGAAAGCAGAAATTAGAAATCTTTGTAACCTCTTTATGCAAAAGATAAAATTCTCTCTTTTTGATTTTATAATTTTAGAAAGTTTTATTTAGTGCACATGCTTTCGCTTTTGTAGGGCGTCGAGGTCGTGGTTATATACCATTGTGGAAAAAAGGAGAGGCCACTATCAAAGCTCCAGTTTTTGTAAGTAATTTTTTCTCTGGGTCCATGCGTTTGAGTTGTTTTCCCTGCTTTTTATTTTCTTAAACAGTAAAATTAATAACAAAGAAAAACTGTCTCCGACAGGAATCGAACCTGTATTCCTTTTGCATCGGGGAGACTACTTTTTAAAAAGTGTGCTGCTACCAGTTTGGTCACAGATCTACCAAAGTGTGCTGCTAACAATTTGGTTTAACAGCACACTTGGAATTCCCTCTTTAAAGAAAGCACATCTCTCATCAGGACTTCTACCAATCTATATCTGCTAACTTCAGTTTTCTACCTGATAGCAGCAACTCAAACACATGTACTCACTAAAAATAACATTTATAGTCATAAGAAATAATGTTGGATAAAAAATCCCTTCAAAAAATTATTGTTGTTTACATTCACTTTGTTCAAAAGACCATGTGTGGTGTGAATCGGATAACAGACGATTCTCACACCTCTCCGGTCTTTTGAACAGGAATAGAGCTTTATCCGTTGTTTCCTCTTGTGTCTTAGTGGCATTATCACCTTCCTTGGGGTGAATTGATTTAAAAATAAAATAATAAAAATAAATAAAATGTGTGGTTGGTATAATGCTTATTGGCACAGTGATGGCCAAATTTCAATTTTGGCCAAGGCTGTGGCATTCACTTTGCATGAATCTAGCATTTCCTTACGTTCCTTAAAAGACTGGAACTGTAACAAGACTAAGAGAAAGACAAAATTCTACCAATATGTTATGATCCAGAATTGCAGGGTAAGCAGCATGACTCTTGGTGTCTGAAATACTTTATACAAGCTTGTCATGGACTCTGGGGGTTAAATAGCTGAGATATATAAGTCTAGTGTGAAATTCACATGTAATGACTCTCATAGATGTGAACATTTTTGACCATTAGAACAACTTCCTTCTTTCTATAAGGCTCTTGCCCTACTCTAACCTCACCAAATAAAAGAAAACCCAATTTCATTTGAACTTCTTTGATTTTGCAGGTTAGTGATGTCGCTGTTGGTATTTTGAATGCAATCAAAGATCCGACTGCAGTTGGAAAGACCTTTGAAGCAATTGGGTAACTAGATGTTTTCATTTACTTTTTATTTTATTTTTTTCAATGTACCTGCATCTTTACGATACCCAGTCCTCCTTTCTCATGTCCGTTCCTTAATTGTTCTCTCCAACAATTTTGTCATTATATAGGGCATGTTCCAAAAGTCTGGACACATAGGCAAAAAGTCATATTTTCAAGAAATGAAATTTTCAACAACATAGTTGTGGATTGATCTTGCAAATCAACTGCCTAACAAAATCTGTTTGCACTCTTCAGACACATCCTAAAATTAAAATTTATTTTTCATTATAAATGTTACTATAAGAGCAGAGTACCAGTCACCAATTTCTGAATTATTTATATATTGGTCAATACTCCTGCTTAGAATCCGAGGATGTGTATTCTACCCAAAATCAGGATCTCTCTTCTCGGCCCTCTACCTTACGATCAGTGTGTCAGATCTGTGCATTCTGCTAAGACTCAAAATGTCTTTCTCTGTTACTTCTATCTATGATCAGCATGTCTTACCTCTGTACTCTGTGCCAAAATGTTATCGACAAATATATTATTGCAGCTTTGCTGCTGATACCATGGAACCCATTACAACCTGTCACAGGTTACTTGGAGAAGACATGAGCACCATAGAGTAATTTTAATTTACTCCAACAAATGTTCAGAGAGACTTAGTATATTACCCCCATGATCTAAAAGTTCACAGGATAAAAAAAATAGATTAAATCTATTAAAGTATTTCCACATAATCTTGATGTTATCCAAACATACTTTACTCAAAATATTGTTTTCCTGTCTATCAAAAATGTGGCAATGGAGAAATTTTATGCAATGAGAAACCAATTTTGACCAATAATCATTTGATCCATTTTCAACTGTGTTTGTTCATTGAAATATGTTTGTCTACATCTCTTAAACTGTTTTTCACAGATTCTCTTTCCTATGTACACTCGAACCTTTTTCCAGTCTCTGGAACATTGAATCTTACTCCAAAGTGGGTTGGTTTGTGCTTCTTTTTTATATCACCTTCCACCAGTGGACAAGGGCAGAGGTGGGGCTACACAGATGTGCGTATATAGGGAGGGAGAAGTACATGCATCTTCATAGTAAGACTCAACAATTATCCAAGTGGAGACTGGAGAGTTCATGGCCAAAAAAAGTTTTGATAAAAACAAGGAAATTAGTTTAAACTTCAACCCCGCCATCACTCAACTGCCATGTCTATTAAAATACTGACACTTATTTACTTGATTAATAAATCATGTGGATAATTAGAAGAATCTTTGTTGATTTATTTTTCTCTTTTGCAGCCCAAATAGTTATTATCTTTCTGATCTGATGGATTATTTCTACAGCATCTTGAGATGGAGAAACTACAAGAGAATACCTATTACCCCTTTGTTTATGTAAGTATCTTTGATGCTATGAGCACATTTTACACATACCAGAATCACTTGCTTTGTCTTTTTCCTATGGTCAGCTTTGTCGCATCAATCTGACATCCAGGGTCGACTACTTTAGCAACCATTTTTCTTTCTCTTCAAAATCCTAACAAAGCTGAGGCAAATCAAAAACCGTCTGCTGAATATTAACAACTACTAATCAGTTTCAAAGACAATATTTCTTCCCATTGGTTTATATGAGTCCTAATTGAAGGCAGCTGGTGTAAGGTTTTAGAACGGTAAAAACTTTGGGGGTGTGGGTGGCGGGAGGATAGTGATAAAACCTCACACATTGTCCATGTCACTGCCAATATAGCCCAGATATGACTCCTATTGACTAATTACAAAAAAAAAAAAGACTTATTGTAACTGTGATACAATAAGTTTGTCTTTGTAATTAACCCCTGAAGATGATCTTAGAAAAGGTCGAAAGAACTTGGGTTAAAAAACTATAGAGCCTTCTTGATGAATTTCATCTCAACATCAAGAAACTGATTAACTGGAAAATATCAGTATAAAAATAGGCAAAATATATCTATATTATTCAATGAAACACGCCCACACATTCTTACTCCGTCTTGGACATTGAGTTCTACCTGGATTCTACCCTCTTGGGAATTTGTACGTACGTACGTACATACATACATATGTATGTATGCATGCATGCATGCATAGCTAGCTATATTAACCACTAATATTTGCTATATATATATATATATATATATATATATATGTATAAAATAGTAATGGTAAGCGGCTAGGATTGCATTGATTATATTCACTTACATGCAAATATCCTTGGGAAAGTTATGAATCTACCTTTTCTCTTTGTAGCTGATGGCTTAATTAGTAAGGCTTGTATCACTAAATCAGTATTTTCTCAAAATAAAAAAAATAAAAAAAGCGCTGTCATGGGTTGATAAGCCGTAGAAAACATATCAATCAAATCAATTGAAGGTGCTTTCAAAAAGAAACTGGAAAAACATTTTGACAAAAATCTTTTTTCATTTGTCCATTGTCAGGATTTTCATAGTTTTTCTTACTGTCACAACATCTTCAAATTCAATACAACACTTTCTGACAATTCAGTGCCAACCACTTAATAATTCTTTGGCATCAGGTGAAAACTAATTCCGTTCCTTGCAGATGAATAAAATTTCTCCTGACTGCTGATAATTCCAATTCTTCTTTTATGTGCCATGTCACTTCCGGACGCAGGCAATCATGGCCCTCCACATCCTCCTGTTCCTTGTAGCTCTTAATAAGTTTTGTCTTTTTGTTATTTCTCCCAGACCCTATTCTGCCATCCACTTGCTCAAGCCCATTAAGCATGTCACTCACGTCTTTCCTCTTTCCCTCAATCTGTCCTGTGAGTATTAGATTTTCCTCATGACCTGTCCCAGAAATTTCAGCTGCGTCTTCCTGATGCGAAGTATAAGTTTCCTCTTTGTTTACATTCTTTTCAAAACCTCGTTGTTGCCCACATGTTTGGCCTTTTGGTATCCTTTAGCATGTTTCTGTAGAACCACATTTCTCTTGCTTTGAGTTTCTTCTTCATCTTTGAGGAGATTGTCCAGCATTCGCTGTCATGCAGGGGGACAGACATCACATAACAGTTCAGTACTCTTTTCTTTGTTTCCAACAAAACTTTCATATCTCTTAATACTCTGCTTAGCTTTTGGAAGGCGTCTTTGGCCATCCCAATATATGGGTTCGGATATCAGTGTTGCACTTTCCAGCTTTTGTTAGAACACTTCCCAGATATTTAAATTTCTGTACCTGCTTGATTTTAGTATCCCCGACGTGTAATTTGCATTTTGGCTTCATCTTTTTTGCCGATGATTATGCATTGTCTTTCAGTTTATGTTTAATCCTGTCTCACGATATTTCACTACCTTCCGTACGAGGTTGTGAAGTTTCCTTTCCTTGTCTGCTCTCAGCATTGTGTCAGGTCCACGTATGCAATATACTACTGTAAAATAAGGCATGGGTGTGTTGAGATTGCGGGGAAACGATTAACTGATTGTTCTCTTAAGAATTACAGGGTAGGGAAAGGGACGGAGAAAACAAAAAAAAACAAACACTGCCTCAGAAACCACAGCACGGTAGGCCGCATGCAACTTTCAGAACAAAATGTGTCAAGAGGACGTCTTCACATGACACACAATCTTGTCCACTGCCAGTTTTCCTGTCATTTTTATTGACATGAGACAGTTGACAAAGGTGTGTACCTGGATATGCCAAGCTGTTCTGTTTTCTAACAGGTGGGGAAAACCCAGAGAATTCTTGACGACAAGATTTCTACCATTTTTCTTTTCTTTTTTTTTTCTTTCCAGGGCCAAAGTTCTTGCTTTATCTTATTCCCCATCAAACAAAATCTTGAATTTTGAAAAACTTGAACGGGTAAGTTCAGTTGCTATGTTTTTTTTTTTTTACCAGAAACCCAAACTTGAATTTTATTGTTTGACATAAGACCAGATTTATAGATCACTCTTGAGAAACAACCTTTTGCAGTTGATGTGAAGCCAACATATCAATCCGGCTGAATTAACACAAAAATTATTTCTTGAATCTTTTTAGTTTTCAGTATTTGTTGGGTTACTGCTTTAAGGCAAGTGTGCATTCGATTTTTTTTTTATTTATTTGTGTGAGTGCGTAATTTGTGTTACGTCAGGAAAAGAAAAGATCTGGTTAAACAGTGAATTAGTTTCCCTAGCCATCAAAATGCTGTGACTACTGTTGCTGTTAGGATAAAATAAAAAAAAAAAACAAAAAAAAAAATAAAAGCAAAGCTTTCTTTTCCTTTGTAAAAGTAAACTTATGACAAAGTTTGATAGTACGTTGACTTAACAACCTAAATCATAGGGAAAAGAGAAATCTAGCAAAAACTTCATTGCTTTTCCATTTCTGACATTTCCCACTTAAATCTCAGCCATTATTAACTTTCCTCCAAAACTGAGTTCAACAAATCTTACTGAAAAATTCTCTGAAATAATCTGATTTAGAGTGACTTTCTGAAAACAGTCCAAGTTTTAGATGAAACTACAGTTACAAAAATTACTAATTATAAATCAATATTGTTATGGGGAAGAGCTTGAGGTTTTTTTTTTTTACTTGTTAAATAAACTTCTTTTTTTTTTTTTTTACTTGTTAAATAAACTTTTTTTTTTTTTTTTTTTACTTGTTAAATAAACTTTTTTTTTTTTTTTTTTTACTTGTTAAATAAACTTTTTTTTTTTTTTTTACTTGTTAAATAAACTTCTTTTTTTTTTTTTTTTACTTGTTAAATAAACTTCTTTTTTTTTTTTTTTTACTTGTTAAATAAACTTTTTTTTTTTTTTGTGTCCATACATTATGGTGATTTTATAAATCTAGCTTAGATGTGGCACAAGGTTGAAAGTATAGGGGCACTCAGTGAGGATCAGACTCACTACTCAGCTGTAATTGATCTAGCGACACAATCTTGCTAACCATTACACCATGTTGAAGTGCCCAATGATTTTCATGTCCTGGGTAAGATGATAAATTACATCCAACAGCAAGGCCTCTGATCATTTTGAGGTGCATGGAACCACCTCTTAATTGCTAGTGTTCCCAGGTCCACTCTGACCCCAGTTGGTAGCACCTGTTAGGGTCCCAGCTAGAGACAAATAGTTAACCCCTAAACTGGTAAAAACCCCATGAAAGTGTAAAAATAGGTTTTAATACCAGGAATACTTTTTTGTAATAAAAAAAAAAAAAAAAAAATTACCAGCAATACATTTTTCGAAAAAAAAAAAAAAAAAAAAAAAAAAAAAAATACCAGCAATAAAAAATTTTGTAGGCATTAAATAAACCCATTGAGGTTGATATGCTGTAAAGCAAACCAATGATTTTCTACGCATAGCTTAGACATGGCACACAGGTGAAAGTAGAGGGAATCCAGTGAAGATTGAACTTGCTATTGAGTCGTAATTGATCTAGTGGGACAAGTTTACTAACCATTACTATGATTTTCTATGGCTTCTCTTCATGAAGAATAAATTGTCTGCCCTCCACCCCTACACTTTTACCAGCTTTCTGCCAAAAATGATTGGAACTTGTTAAAGTTCACAATTGCTGTTATTGATCCAGTGGCTAATGTAGCTCTAATCTTTATGAACCATCAAAGCCTACCAGGAAGGAGACCTTGGTCAAAAACTGTTTGTCAAAGAGTACTGAAAAATGGAATGGAGTTTGTTTGTTTTTGTTTTGTTTGTTTGTTTTTTTTGTTTTTTTTTTTAATGTCTCAAGGGCATTTGTACAAAATGAACAACTTCAGTTGGAATTTGAATTTGTTTTTAGCAATTTTCCTTTTAAATCCTAAACTGAAGACCTTTCTTTTTCTTTTCTGGCAGCCTTGGATTTCAGTTTGTTTTTTTTTTGTTTGTTTATTTGTTGTCGTCTTCTTTTCAGGAACACATTACAGACGTGATCACTGGTTTGCCAACTCTAGAAAATCTCGGAGTGAAACTAACTTCGATAGACGAGCGAGCCCCTTTTGAATTAAAACCTTACCGCATGTATGCTTATTATTATGACCAGATTGGAGAATTTGCTGACCCCGTGAAGCCACCGATTGTCACTTCTTGAGAACAATTGGTCATAGACGCTTTCCTTAATATTTCAAACACTTCTATAATTTAGAAAAAAAAAAAAAAAAGGAATGCAGATTTGTTGCCTAGATTTTACAAGGTCTTTGTAAATATTATTAAAATAATAAAAACGTAAAAAATTCTGTGACCATCTGTCTTTATATCAACATAAATTTTCTTCAGTATCTGTCTATATTTCTGAGATGAGGTATTATGTACACTATTTACATTATTCAGACTATTGTCCTCATCTTTGTTGCCATATTTATCCCGTTTTGGCCACTGTGCACTCCAGCCATCTTCAGGTCGTTGGAATGTCGAACTGAACCCTTTATTTTGCTTGCTGGGGTAGACTGTTCTAGTTCCACATGCCATGTCTAATGGATGTCAGTTACTAGTTATCTCCTGTTAATTCATCTCTCCCAGTTCTCCACTGCTTTAACCAGGTATTGAACTCACAACTCTTTGTCACTGGATCTAACCAATGCATTTATCCACTGTGCCATGTATCCTTATGGATACATGTTACAGTGGATGGTAATTAAATAAAGGGTTCAGCTTGACATTCCAACCACCTGAAGAAGGCCGAACCATACAATGGCCGAAACGTTGTGATAAATATGGCAGCAAAGATGAGGACAATAGTCCGAATAATGTAAATAGTATAAATTTTCTTTTTCTCATGTTTCAAATTTATCAACAGCGGAGTTAGACTAGGATTAGCCGCCAAATGGAAACTTAAAAACATTGATTTTTTTTTTTTGTTTTTTTTTTTTTTTATGGTAATACAGAGGGTGGAAAATTTGGCACTGAAATCTGAAGTTGCATTGGGATAATGAAAGATGCCTTCCAAATGTTAATCAAAGAAACGGCAAAATTTTGTTAGAAAGAAAGAACAATGTTGCTGATCTGATCGATGTAATATTAATTCACGTATATAGCAGTGAAATCTCACAGATTTAAAAAAAAACAAACTTGAAGCAACAGAAATGTGGTTCTACAGAAAGATGCTGAGAATACCATGGACTGAACATGTGAGCAATGATGAATTTTTAAGGAAAATAGAAACAAAAAGGACTTATACTTAGAATCAGAAAGAGACAATTAAAATTTCTAGGGCACATAATGAGGAAAGAGTGCTTGGAGAATTTAACACACAGGACATGTTGAAAGCAAGAGGGACGGAGGAAAGCAGAGAAGCTTGTGTAAATAGTTGGCAGAACAATGATTAGGAGAAATAGTAAAAAGACTAACACTGCTAAGAGCTACAAAAGACAGGAAGTTGTGGAGAGCCATGATCACTCACGTCCTGGAGAGACATGGCATATAGAAGAATTTGTCCAAATTATGAATTCTCTCTATTATGTTTCTTATTTCAAGTGAAACTGTCCTGTAACCTGTGATATCACAGGTAGGATTTATTCAATAGGCTAAAACTTTGCATCATTTTTTAATTTTATTTTTCAACTGGATTGTCAGTGGTCAGGAATTGATGCAGGCATTACTGGCTGAATAACATATATCTTTGTTCCCTTTTTTAATGGTTTTTTTCTTTTTTTGTTGTAATTTTTGGGACTCATTGGGATGGAGGGCTTAGAGAATTTAACACACACAGGGCATACTGAGGGCAACGGAAGAAGAAGCAAACAGGAAGTGTGAATGGAAGGCAGATGGTCAAAGATGATAAAGTGTCAAAAGTTTCTTAGAGTAACTACAAGCAGGAAGTTGTGGAGAGACATGATCGCGGACGTCCATGAGGAATGTGGCAGGTGAAATTAAAAAAAAAAAAAAATCTCTTTCAGGTCAAGAAATGGGAGAATCTAAAAATTTACTTTTATGTAAAACAATTTGATTAATATAACGAAGACATTTTATGTCAAAATTCATCATTTGCCTGCAGATTACCGTCTTTTCTTTTCCATGATATGAGAAATTTTGAATGAAAATTGAAGGCAAAAAGAAAAAAAAAAAAAGGTGGGGGAATGTTAAAAGAAAAAAATATTACTGTCTGAATAATAAAATGATGTATTTGTTCTCTAATTAGATTTTTTAAATTGTAATTTCTGGAACACATTGGGAAAGGAGGCTTAGAGAAGTTAACACTAACAGGGCAATGGGAGGCAGACCAAGGACAAAGAGGATGATAATAGGTCAAAAGTTATATAAAGAAGTTGTGGAGAGCTGTGATCACCCACATCCATGAGGAAGATGGCACATAAAAGAAAGTAAAAGTTTAACAAAAACAAAAAAATATGTTCCATGTCAAGAAATGGGAGAATCTAAAGAAGATATAATTATTTCTAAACAACTGAACATCTTTTATGTAAAAAAAAAATAAAAAAATTTCATACCAAATTTCCCTGTTTGCTTACAGATTTTTTTTTTTCTTGTATATTATGCGAATTTTTCAATGTAAATTAAATGAAAAGAATTACTGCATGAATAATAGAATGATATATTTGTTTATTTATTTTTTAATTAAGTTGTAATTTCTGGGACACATTGGGAAAGAGGGCTTAGAGAATTTAACACTCACAAGGCAATGGAAGAAGGAGCAAATAGAAAGTAACCTAAATAACGAGTTTTTCTGAGTGTAAGGCAGAACAGGGACAAAGAGAATGATTAAAGTATTCACATCTAAACTGAAAAATGGTTTCGTTCAAAAAACGAAAAAAAAAAGGTCAATTTGATTAAAATCCAAATCCAGCTACAATTACTGATTTATCTCCCTTAGATTTATGCGTATTAAAAGATTTTTATATACAAGGTGAACCCAGTAGGACACCCAGTGAGGATTGTACACTCTACACTAGTAATTAAGCTTATTAGACAAATTTTATTTACCAAGCTTAGTTCATTCTGGTACAAGGACACGGTAAATGAGCAAGAAGTAAACTTATTTCTTACATGGTGATTTTTCTAAGCATAGCTTAGATATGACACAAGGCCAAAAGTATGGGGCACACTCGGTCGAAATTGTTTTAGCAAGACAAGCAAACTAACCATTACACCATGTGTAGGTGCCTAAATAGTAATTTACTAACTAACTTAGTGGTGGCACAAGGCTGGAATTATGGGGCACCCAGTGAAGACTTAACTCATTATTCAGCCGTAATTGATCTAGCAAGACAAGCTTACTAATCATTAGAGAGATTTTTTTTGTCATTTATCTTCATGAAGAATAAGCTGCCCCCCCCCCACACACACACACTTTTATCGGCTTTCTGCTGAAGATGATCGGAACTTCTCAAAGTTCATAATTGCTGTTGTGGACCCAGCAGCTGGTGTAGTTCTAAGAGAATGTTTCTTTATCAAACATCAAGGCCTGCCAGTGAGAAGACCTTGGTCAAAAATGTTTCACAAAGGGTACAAAAGCTTGTTAACCATTACACTACGTCAAAGTACCCAACTTATTTCTTATATAACCTATGATTAAGGCACTTATCAGGTGATTAAATGGAATAAAGAAAACTGCAGATGTTTTTTAAAATTACAAGACAATTTAAGCACTTTTCTTGCTCGGCATACGCTTCAAAAAAATTGATACACATGCAAAAAAAAAATAATGAACTGATCATTACTTGGTATTTTTTTTTTTTTTCTTGTTTGTCTTGTTGCTTTTTATGGCATTCTGGGTGTGCGCTGTGTTGGAATGGATAACAGCTCGGCATGAGAAATTGAAGAGCCGACTTTGAATTCCAGTCGGGTTCGATTTATCTTCACTTAGACACGCTCTGTCCTTTTTTACAAATACTTTCACGGTAATTGCTCCAAGGAGTTGCTTTCGCTGGTTCCTAGGCCTCATGAATTTAAACGTCCTACGAGGCTGGCATCCCGTTCCCACCCCTTCACCGTTGAAACTGTTAGATGTAGACGTCTCTTCTACTTCAATAGCTTCATATCTCGTACATCTCACCTGTGGAACTCTCTTCCTTATTCCTGTTTCCCTGACAAATACAATCTCCAACTATTTAAGTGTAACGTCAATCGACATCTCCAGCTGCCTTGATCTATCCACTTCCCTTCTCCACATCCTTTCACCTTTCATTCCTATCTGCTCTCGCTCCAAATCTTCTGTAACCCCCTTGCCTTGATCGATCCACTATCTTTCTCCACATCCTCTCCTTTACCACTCCTATCTGCTCTTCCTCCAAACCTTCTGTAACCCTTTGCATGCTAGTGGCTTCCAGCCTTGCTTGGGGTTATAAGCTTAAAACCCCCCCCCCAAAAACTACAAATAGTTTTGGGAAAAAGCATGAAAGACTGAAAATAATATCTAATAATAATGTCTAGCAAAGTGTAAAAAAAAAAAAAAAAAAAAAAAAATCAAGAAGAACAAAAAAACTTATCAAAATTTTGCTCAAAATGTTCGTAACGTAATCACAAACATTGTTGGGAGAAGGATGAGAGATGTCCAACAAAACGTCTGACTCGTGTAAGACTGGGTTCTTCTTACTTAATGACTCACCAAAGGAAATGGCTGATGTTACCATTATAATAACAAAGACACTGTTGTCATTAGGGCTAGGTGATAATGAAATAGCAGAAAGAGAATATCTAAATACATGTGGCATATATTCAGGGCGAGTGCAAGGCTCCTGTGAGCTCCCAGTGAATCTGATACTCCCCCCCCACCACTCAATTATTTCTCAATTTTTATAAAGCCGTATTCATATAAAATATCAATTTTATTGTAACTTAATTATGCATAATATGCCATCTTAAATAAATCAACTGTTTAGTGGCAATTATTAACAGCAACTTGAGATTTTTCTTGTTAAAAAGTATAATAATTTAACATGTTTAACATGGTGAAAAAATAGTTTAATTTTATATTGTGTTTTCCTGAAAATCGTCATGAACCAAACAAATTCTTGAATTAGGACAAAAAGAAAAAACCCCAGAACGATGTTAAAATATACAAATATTTTTCATCCTTTAATCATCAGTTGCACTTAGTTTAATTTGTAACGTAAATAAATGTAGGTAGAAAAAAGCAAATATTGATAAGATAGTGTCACAAAGCATGTCCTAATCAGGCTTGTCACACCTTGGTTTTTTTTTTTTTTTTTTTAAGCGTATCACCCCAAGCAAGGCTGGAGGCCACTATCACGCAAGGGGTTATAGAAGGGTTGGAGGAAGAGCAGATAGGAGTGGTAAAGGAGAGGATGTGGAGAAATGCAACTGGAGATGTCGATTGACGTTACACTTAAATAGTTGGTGATTGTATTTGTCAGGGAAACAGGAATAGGGAAGGGAGTTCCACAGGCGAGATGTGCGAGACATGAAGCTATTGGAGTAGAAGATACGTCTACATCTAACAGTTTCAACGGTGAAGGGGTAGGAACGGGATGCCATCCTCGTAGGACGTTTAAATTCATGAGGCCTAGGGACAAGCGAAAGCAGCTCCTCGGAGCAATTAGGATCCATTCGTTTCAAATATGATTTACTCAAAAGACAACAGTTGTTCAGTAAACAAAATCTCATAACAAAGAAACAAATGACTTGATTTAAAAAAAATTTTTTTTTTCTTTCTTTACTTGGACATCAAACAGAAATATATAAATCTTATTCAAAGGTGTTTTTCTCTCTCGGGTTCTATAGTAAAAAGCAAAAAAATTCTGATCGTGGTTGATTACGAATACATTAAAACTTTCGTTGCACTTAACATTTTCTTGACGCACTCTCTGAATTCTGCATTTGTATTTTCGATCCGAAGCCTTGCTTGCTCTGATCCCGTTTTCTTCATTAAATGGTAAAAATTGGAGAAATACTGAAAAATAAAAAAATTTAAATTTTAAATATATATATGGTGGCTGGCTGCTCGTATCTGACAATGCCTGTCTACTCGGGCGGCTAGCTCATCCCTGTTGCAGACATCTGCTCAGGCCCATTTGCGTTTGTTCAACACCCACAGAGCCCACCTGTGGTTTATACTGCAATACAGTTTCTGGTAAAGAGCACATTATGTGACGTGATCAACAGTCTGAACAAGGCCAGTACACACAAACCCTCAGTCATGATGACTTGTGACATTGTGCTTGTACAACCACTGATGGCTCCCAAAAGGTTCTGTTGAGTAATTTCACTCATAAGGCTTGGGTTAACCTGTGGTATAGTTTTCAAGTACTTTCCAAAGGTGCCGCATCATGGGATCACCTCCCCAAGCTGATAACATCTAGTCACCTTCTTGATAAATCGACCACGATGAGATTTGAACCTGGGTCTCATGGTTGGAAAGTGAACATTCTAACCTGACAAATGTTGGCAAGCTTTCTATCTTCCTTTCCCATGATACTGCTTTTCTTTTAACTATTCTTTTGTTAACTTTTCGGCATTTTTTTTATTGTTTTAAAAAGCTATGATTAGAATTGGAATAAAACCTAAACAATTGATGTAAGTGAATTTATATACATATCTTTTAGTTCTTGAGAATATACAAAAAAATATTAAACACTATTAGATTGCTTACTGACAAGAATAATTTTACATTTACAAGATTCTAAAAACTAATACATTTAGACTATTTACATTATTCGGACTATTGTCCTCATCTTTGTCACCATGTTTATAACAATGTTTCGGCCGTTGTTCACTCTGGCCTTCTTCAGGTAGTTAGAATGTCAAACTGAGCCCTTTATTTCGCTCACTGGAGTAGACTGTTCTATTCTACCCCAACGAAACGTGATAAACATAGCGACAAAGATGAGGATAATAGTCCGAATAATGTAAATAGTGTACATAATACCTCATCTCAGAAATATAGACAGATACTGAAGGATTGGATAAATATGGCAACAAAGATGAGGATAATAGTCCGAATAATGTAAATAGTATACATGATACCTCATCTCAGAAATATAGACAGATAATACATTTAGAACTTATTAAATGCAATATTTATCATTTAACAATTTATGAAATAAATATGAAAACAACTTTTTATTCATAAGTTTATAAACATTTACTAAATTATTAAAATATGTGAACCAACTCTATAGAAATTCTTATTATTTACCATTTTATAAAATTTGAATTTGGCAATTAGCTGATGTTTTGCTAACCGTTCCAATAAATGATCTAAAAAATAAATAAATAGTGTTTATTATTTTTGTTGTCAATTGTCAAGAACAAAGAAAATTTATAAATTCACTTTCACTTGTTTAGGTTTTATTCCAGTTCCAATCATTTCTGTTTAAAACAATAAACATTGCCCAAGGAGGGGAGGGAGTTAAAATAAAAGCAGTGTTATGGAAAAAAAAATGTCCTTTGACACATTTTTTTTTTTTTGCAGGCATGTGGGTCCATGTATGCTAAACTTTTTATTTATATATATATATATATATATATATATATATATATATGTATTTTTTTTTTTTTTTTTTAATGTGATGTAATCCTCATAGATTTTTTTATTGCATCCATGTTGCCCAGAATGACTTCTGAAATCTATACAGAATTTGAAATGACATTTTCTCTAAAAAATAAATAAATATTTAACATAAACTGTCCTGGTAATATTGAAAAGTATTTTTAGTTTTCATACAAAAGCTCTGCTTTAAAACTCTGTATAAAATGGATTTTACAAACCTATGTAGATCTTGCGTTATTTCCCAGATGAAAATCAACAGAATATTAATCTTTTCTTTTGATAACAAAAACAAACTTATTAGAAAACATTTCTTACGACTGTCGAATTGACTGGTTCCAGGCTAAAATCTTCATCAAATTCTGATAATTTTATTCTTGTAACGTGCGTCTTATTAACCTGATACGTCAGCAGATTCTGTTCAAATGAGATCAAAAAAAGACGACATGTGTAAACTTGTATTAAATATAGGAACTCTACTGGACACAAATTGGAGTAGTGGTTTTATATTGTTAAAAAATAAACTGATCCCTTCAAAATTAGTTTATATTTAATAATATTTTTCAAAAAAATCAGGTAAGTAGTAGAGCCACTAGTATGCAAAGGGTTACAGAGTGTGGAGGAATTAGGAACAGAAACATCAGTAATGAACAGGAAAATAAAAGAGTTATCAGGGGGACAGTAGAAATTGCATGTAAATTTTTGCAGATTAAAGTTGGCTGGAAAGCATGGAGCCAGGAAGGAGTTCCACAAGCAAGATGTACAAGGAAAGCAATTGTTAGCATAGAAGTTACAGCTACATATAGCCAGCTCAATTGTAAATTGATGAGATCTCAATGCTAGTCTAGTACTACGATTAAATTCATACAAACTAGGTATCATAGCGAAGAACAATATTCTATGTACAGAAATGCGACACAAGGCCAAAATGCAGAATGGGGGGAAAAAAAGACAGTCTTTTTCTGTCTTAATGTTAAGCTTAGCTAGCCACAAACATTGACCCAAATATACAACAATATTCCTTACACCAAAAGCAAGCATTCTTACTTACCTTTCTTACTACATCTACCGTAAGACCTCATGTCTCTATGAAAGTCGTAACTAATTCCCATATGTACAATGCATTATCTGTGGGAGTAGGGGAATAAAACAACAATTTAAAAACTAACCCCAATACTGAAGAGCTCATCCGAACAATTACCATAAAAGTATTTCTAAAAAAGGTTGCAGACAGGCAGACTTACGGCAATGGGTAAATGGCTGAAGCCAAGCTGCCAGATCTGAACCAATAATATTGCGTTTCATTCTTCTTTCGATCTTATTGAGGAGATCAAGGAAATTAGCAGAGGCACCAGACCATATATAGCAGCAATATTCTAAGCATGGATGAATGGTAGGCTTATAGATATGCAAGACAGATTCAGGACTGAAAAATGATCTCGCCTGACACAGTGAAGCGTCTTTCTTAGTAGCTGATCTCGCGATGGATTCAATGTAGTCTTTCCACCTCATGTCGACTGAGAATGTTAGCCCGAGAAGATGCAAGGAGTAGCTTTCCAGGTGGATAGCAGTCTTCTTTTTCTCCATATCTCATTCTCTGATGAAACTTTAATAAAAGTGGAATGAAACATCTTAGATTGAAAAATGTTTCTTATTTGTTCTTTATCTTATCATATATATATATATATATATATATATATATATATATATACACATACAGGTAAAATGAGAACAAATGAAGTATAATTCCACTGTTCGTAACATTTAATTTAAAAGAGGGCTCAATAAAGAGTAGAGCTGTGGTGCACCTTACATGATTTACTATGGTATTTGTAAAATTCATTTTGATTTAATATAGCTCTTTATTGAGGATTAGTACTATGAACATCTTATATGGATGTACAGGTGTTTAGCTTGTATTATTAACACCTTACATTGATTAGTTAGTATTATTATGCACATTCCAGGATAAATACTGTTGATTATATTAACCAATGCAATTCCAGGAATTCTAGCAAATGCCCATTACGAAACAGATGTTTAAACAACTCTCTTGTTTATCTAAGTACTATTTCTATAACAGAGAATTCGACTGTTGAAAAATTTTATATTGGTATTACTAAGAATTCTTTTAAGACTAGGTGGTACCAACATATCTTATTCTTCATACTTATAAAATAGTACATCTGTTTCTAAGTATTTTTGGAATTTAAAAGAAGCTAATAAAACTCCTAAGTTAAAATGGAAAATTTTTAAAAAAAGCTACTTAATTCTCTCTCCGAGTTCTCCACCGCCTTAACCAGGTATTGAACTCACATTCTTTGGGTCCTGTCAATGGATTTAACTAATGCCTTTATCCACTGTGCCATGTGTCCTTGATAACTGACATCCATTAGACATGGTACGTGGAACTAGAACAGTCTACCCCAGTGAGTGAAATAAAGGCTTCAGTTTGATATTCCAACCACCTGAAGAAAGCCGGAGCATACAACAGCCGAAACGTTGTAATAAATATGGCAACAAAGATGAGGAGAATAGTCCGAATAATTTAAATAGTGTACATAAATAAATAGTGTACAGAAATATAGACAGAAACCTTGTCAGTTGAACTTAAAACTTGTTCAGATAAATACTATACTCTGGGTATGATGACAAACTACATCTGGCAGCAAAACCTCTGATCAGGAGATTGGAGGTTTTGAGGAGTGTGGAACCATGTCTTAGTTGCTGTTGTTCTCAGGTCCTTCCTAACCCAGTATGATAGCACCAGTTAGGGTCCCAGCTATAGGAAAATAGTGAACCCCCAAACAGAAATCAACACAACAGTACATCAATACACTACATACACTGAGAGGCCTAAAGTATATTGGTTCGAAAGACATCTTCTCCCTAGAGGATGCAGGTTCAAATCCTGTCAGTGAGTGTATATTTTTCTCTAATGAGATTTCTCAAATATTCAGGCATGAATATAAATAAATATACTGTTTAATAAATTAATGGAGTGTCTATTTTAATATGAGTATCTACTAAAAAAATAATGTTTAAGTAATAATAATAATAATAATAATAATATATATAATTAACTGTCGGAGTTAACTCCTCCTAATTTCTTAATTTTCTAAACTGTTACTAGGGGACGCTCTCCAGTTTTGTAAATACTTGATGATTTCTTCCCTCGCTCTCTTTTCTTCTCTCACTTTTCAGCTGACGACACCATGTAAAGCTCTGTGGAGAATTTGTGTTTTTCCCTTCGGGGGAAATGCCATGAAACATACACATGCATGTTCATACGAACATTGACTCACACATACTTTGACCACAAACTGTCTACATTCATTCATACACACTCATTACCATCTTCGTCAATTGTAACCCTTATTGTTTGTTAATACGCATATACCTGTTTGTATACACACACACACACACACACACACACACACACATATATATATATATCAGTTTTTGTTGTTTTCTTCACATTTGCTTTTACATTTCTTTTGTAGGCCCTATTTCAGGGGACGACACGTGTTCATCTCACAATGCGACATAACGGTACTTATTACCTATGTCAGTTGTACATTAATTGCATACTTTATAGCTCTGTTACACTACATTGAGCACTGTTTTGATTAAACCAAAAATTAAATAAAGATTTATTTGCAAATCTGTATATGAACGTAATTACACAAATATATGTTTGCTCATACTTCTTTATTTAATTCATACTTATATTTATACCTTTAAATGTATATATATATATATATATATATATATATATATATATATATATATATATTGATGCATGTTTCATTAAATAATATAGACAATTTTTGTCTATTTATTTTAAGAAAGTCCCTTTCATATTGTCTGATGAGCTTAATAACATTATCATTGAAAGATGAAAGAAAATCACCATATTGATACATGTTTTTTAATCCTATCTAAGATTATATATGATATTGATAATTTAATTTAATTTTAAACTATCAATATTGATAGTAAAATATTAAAATTAGAAATATTTGTTTTGATATTTAAACACTTAAGTCATCACCTAACGTTAAACATTAACTGTGAAATTTAAGGAAAAATTTAAATAGATATAAATATAAATATGTGTAAATATTTCAAAATATATGTGTAAGTATTGATATATGAATATACATAGGTACCTGTGTATATCGATACATGTGTATGTGCCTATGTGTGTAATTGCACATGTAAACGTATGTATATGTGAGATTTACATAAGTGTATGTGTGGTATATATATATATATATATGATAAAACAAAATCCTTAATATTGCCTTCAAATATTACTCCATCTTAATTTAAATCCTAAACTTTAAGTAAAAAAGATTATCCATCTAAAAATTCTTACATTCATGAATTAGATTCAAACTGATAGAGATGTTACCTAAGCAATCATTTACAATGTTAAAAGATTATCATTAGTAAACTGTTATATTTTAAATTGGAAGTGAAGTCTGATGATCCAGCGTCCTTTAAAAGGGCTGTGGTGAAATAAATTATTACATGGAGCCTTAAAGTGGTCCGTTTTTCTTTAAAATATATACATATATATATATATATATATATATATATATATATATATATATATATATCATTAAACATGACAGTATTCAATAAAATACAAACACAATAACCTCATCCACATGTAAAGAAAAGATTGAAAATAATGGAAGCCTTAATAAGAAAAAAATAAAATAAAACATCCCTATAACTCTAGAAACATACACACAACCGATACATCCAGTTAAAAGGTAAAAATAAAATCATCCTTTATAATGGCTAAAAGTATAGCTGAAAGTTCTCGGAATTACAGAACATTTGGACAGTTTGTAAACACTCTGTATCCAGAAAAGAAAACACTTGTTTGAAGACAAGAAAATTAAATAAAAAATTAATCACAGTACCTTTTCTATAATCTTTAATGAAACATGTATAAAAGAGGTATTTCTGTCTAAATACACAATATATATATATATATATATATATATATATATATTGAGACAGAGAGGGATATAGATATACAGTGTGCGATGGGTAAATTGTTATATATTTTTAATTTACTCTTTAGTACTCTTTAGGATATGTTTGCATAATTTTGGTAAATATATTTGTTAAAATGAGATGTCAGTGTTATTTTCATTTTCATGTAATTTAGACGACAAGTTATCCATCGCACCCCGTATTTGTAAATTGATGATGTTTGCTCATCTGAATGCAACTGACCTCCTGCAATGGTTCATCTACTAAACACTCTGTAGCTTGCAAAATAATATCATCCCTTTCAGCCTCTCCGTTCCAACGAGACCATGAAAAGCCCATAGCTGATGCAACCAGTGAAATCTGTTGGTACACATGGTCTTCAAGTACAGAACTCTGCAAAATAAATTAAAAAAAAAAACAATTACTGTTTAGTTGTTGCTCACCCTGTTTCCATCGAATTCAAGGAAACACTATCCAGCCCAGGGATTGAACTCACAATCACGCTGACACTTCATGATTCATGATCCAACACTTTAATCCACTAGGCTATTATTCCGGCACAGAATGAGATGAGATATCGCTAGTCATGAGTAGTGGAACAAGAACACTCTAACCCTGTAGCTTTAATAAAGGGTTCAGTTCAGAATTCCCTGTAGATTACCTGGAATGATATACTCCTGATGAAGACCAGAGGACACAACAGCTGAAACATTGTGATAAGAACAACCTGGATGAGGACAGTAGTCCATATGTAAATATTATTTTTTTTGTTTTTTAATCATTTCACCCACTGCAAGGCAATAAAGTCACTAAGACACAACACAAGGGGTTACAGGGTGTGAAAGAATTAGAAAACAGAAACATTCTTAAGGATCAGGAACAATAGAAGAGTAATCAGGAAGACAGTAGATAATGATTGACACTGAATTTGAATATTTGAAGATCAAAGTTGGCTGGAAAGCATGGAGCTGGAAGAGAGTTCCACAAGTGAGAAGTACGAGAAAAGAAATTCTTAGCAGAGAACTTACACTTACATCTAGCCATTTTAACTGTAAAATGATGTTTTCAATCTAGTACTGCGCTTGAATTCATAAAGTCTCAGTACGATAGTGAAGAGCTCGTCTGAACAATTACCATGATAGTATTTATAAAAAAGGCACAGGGAAGCTACATTACGGAGCGGGGAAAGTAACTGAAGCTGAAACGCCAGGTCAGGACCAATAATATTGCTGATTCTCCTTTCGATTTTATTAAGAATCTCTAAATATATAAGAGGAGTACAGGAACGTATGTGGCAGCAATATTCAAGGCATAGACTCATAAATATCTAAGATGAACACGAGCAGCGTATTGTACTGAAAAACTATTATATAAATTTAAAAAGGAACAATCTGTAATCTAGTATTTCGCTTAAATTCATAAAGTTTATGTATCATAGCGAAGAGTTCATCCAATCAATTACCATGAAAGTCATTATAGAATAGACACAGGGAAGCAACATTACGGAGCAGGGAAAGTGACTGAAGCCGAAAGGCCAGGTCAGGACCAATAATATTGCTCATTCTCCTTTTGATCTTATTAAGAATCTCTAAGAGACACTGGCCATATGTGGCAGCAATATTCAAGGCATAGACTCATGAATATCTAAGATGAACACGAACAGCCTATTGTACTGAAAAACTATTATATAAATTTAAAAAGGAACAATCTGTAACCTAGTATTAGGCTTAAATCCATAAAGTTTAGGCAACATAGTGAAGAGTTTATTCGATCAATTACCATGAAAGTATTTATAGAAAAGACACAGAGAGGTGATGGTGAAATGACTCTAGCTGAGATGCCAGGTCAAGACCAATAATATTGCTAATGTGAATCATGAAATCAGTATTTCATTATTTTGCATTTTATATTTATTACTCTGTGTTAGAAGGATACAACATGGAATTTCTAATTAGTTACATCTGCATTGGGACATACCTTGATTTGGATGGAAACATACTTTGGAGCATCTTTCGATGGGAACACATTGACCCCACACCACTGAAGTTCCTGAAAATGAAAAGAAAACAAATACTTGTGCTCGTATGAAATTAAGATATGTAAAATTTTGAATTAAGAGAATGACTGGTTTATTTTTTATGGATTATCAACCCCTTTTGCAGGTTTATGAAAGCCAGAAAATATTTTGTTTCATCTGAGATGGGGTATGTTTTTCATTGAGTATCCAGAGGAGATTTTATATCTATATATATCAAATATGTGGTGCCATTCTATTTATATTACATGAATCATTCATACAAAAAGTAGATTAGTAAAGTTAATGATATAAATGGCGAAAAACATCTTCGCAAACAAATTTATTAAAGTTACATTAACCCACGAACCACTCGATGAATGTTATGATCCTTGTTTTTAATAACTTCAAACTGTATAAGGTCTTTTTTTATTCTGCTAGTACTTTCGGCTGTACATACAGCCATCCTCAGGCATGGAAATTAATTTGTTTTTTTAGTAAATCCAGGTAGTAGTGGGACATGAAAGATTAAATGTGAATTGAAATAGGTTTTTTTTAGAAATATGTTATTGTTAACGGATAAGAAATTTTGGAGTGTGCTGTAATAACGCTAAGGTTGAATTTTTTGAAAATTTAAGAGAGTATGAATGATGCATGTAATATATATATATATATATATATATATATATATATATATATATATATATATATATAT
>OZ038505.1:26211384-26306384 GCA_964036315.1 Acanthosepion esculentum
TGTTGCCTCGAGTCTCTTCTTCATCCTCGAGGAGACTGACCAACATTCGATACTGTAAAGGAGTACAGATATTACATAGCAGTTCAGTAATCTTTTCTTTATTTCCAATGAAACACTCCTGTCTGGTAAAACTCTGCCTAGTTTTTGGAATGCATCTTTGCCCATCCCAATGAGTCTTTGAGTCTCAGAGTTGCACTTTTTGGCATCTGTTAGAACACATCCCAGATATTTAAATTTCCGCACCTGCTTGATTTTCGTGTCCCCGACCTGTAAATTGCATTTCAGGCTCCTTTTTTTGCTGATGACCCTGCATTCTGTCTTCTTGTAATTTATGCTTAGTAGCATAAATTAAATTTAATTTTAATTCGTTTATAACAGAGCACGTTCATACTTATTTATGATTATAACAGAGTGACTTTTATGCACATTTAAAAAAAAATTCAAATTATCAGTTATATATATATATATATATATATATATATATATATATATAATTAAGTAATTCATTGAGTCTGACAGAAACCTCAACAGAATGCAGAAAGCACTGGACGGCCGTTATTGTCCTATATTCGGGACTCATCAGCAGTCCTATGGTTACAAAGAATTTCAGTTGAGTTCCACCACAGAATATGTGAGCGAGCAGCGCTATATTGAGTCTGATTTGCTACCTCTTCATTGCCGAAGTCCGTTGAAACAGTTGGTATGTTGTTTGCTTGACAACCTAACTGTCAGGGTTTCAATTCTCGGTAGTGGATGCGCACTGCTGATGAGTCCTAAATAAAGGACGAAACGGCCGTCCAGTGCTTTCTGCATTCTGTTGAGGTTTCTTTCAGACTCAATGAATTACTTAATTATAATTATCAAATCCTCCTAACAATTTCTATCATGTATATATATATATATATATATATATATATGTGTGTGTGTGTGTGCATGTGTGTATATATATTGATATAATAGGAAAGAACTGTTTGATGATCTGAAATTCTTTAGTATTTTTGTTTTTATTTTAAAAAAAACAGTGCTCGATACACAAGCAGAGCCTAGATTATAATTATTTTAAAAAAAATACGATTCCATTGCGACATAGAAATTACTATGTTTCAAAACTGGTCAGCAGTATTTAAGTTTAATTCCCATATTAAACCTTAACCACTGGGTGGCAGTTTCATCCTCAAGCATTGTTTTGGGACTTTAGGTTTAATATTAGAATTAAACTAAAATACTGCTGACCAGTTTCGAAACATAGTAATTTCTGTGTCGTAATGGAATCATATTTCAAAAAAAAAAAATTATAGAATATATATATATATATATATATATATATATATATATATATATATATGAGAAGGATCAAAATGGATGGGAAAGAGACAAAAGAAAGACTAGATATTAAGTGCCAAGAGTGATGATGAAAAGGTGTGAAAATTATGATATACTAAAATTGTTTATAAGAGATAGTACAAGAGAAAGGTAAAAAGGATTTGTGTTGTAACCTAGGAAGGGTCACTGAATGAGGAATAACCAAAACGGAGGTTGGAAATGAAATGGTAATCTTTATAACATCAACAAAATACAATACTCGCCAGCGACGTGAAGTAGGTAAACCACTGCTAGTGGTGCACTACTTGGACAGCATATTACCAACTTACAATCGTGCCCAACATATTCATGAGGATTGGGACAAACCCATTAGTGTTCATAGATAACACTATTCCACTCTGTACATATCTATCTATCTATCTATCTGTTGTTACGTAGAAAGGGTTACTGGATGAGGAATAGCCAAAACGGACGTTGGAAATGAAATAGTAATCTTTATAACATCAACAAAATACAATACTCGCTAGTGGCGTAAAGTAGGTAAACCACTACTAGTGGTGGACTACTTAGACAGCATCTTACCCCCACTTACAATAGTGTTTAGCGTATTTACGAGGATTGGGACATACCCATTAGTGTTCATAGGTATGGTATATAAAAATTTGATTGATCAAATTTGTTTTTTAATGCTTATCAACCTTTTGCAGGTTATTTAAATCTATTTTTTTATTAATATTTTTAGATTGTAAGAATTTTTTGTAGATAATAATGATTTACTGATTACACGTCCTACTAATTAACCCATATCTGGGGGAGAAGAGGCAGATTCATACCTTTACCTTTATGAGTGAATATAATGAACCCAAGTGGAATCTCTGCAATTTCCAATTCTGAGCCGTTATCCATCACATCACCTCCACAACCAGGCTTACTGTACCTGGTATTTCCAGGTGGTCACTCATTTAGGTTCTAACAAGGCTCAAAGTTACTTAACTATATGAGAACAGGTGTTTCCACTTGATATAGCTGTAAGCTTTTAATTGAGAAAATGTGTGATTGTACAATTTATGAATTACCGTGTGCATATGGTAAGAATTCAAATTTCTTATTAAAAAAAAAATTAGTGCAGTTTACCATTACAAAGATTTTGTTAAATTGAGATCTGTATAAACAGAAATATATCCATCATAAGTAAATAACTGAAATATAAAATTGTTAAAAATATTTTGATGGGGGTGAAATAACATATTGACCTTGATTAATTGTTCAGGCTTCATCCATTTATCTCTAATGTGAGATAATTCAGGAACAGCTGGAAGGCATATACAGCAGAGGTCATCCTGAAATTGAAAAAGACATATCAACATATATATATATATATATTATGAAATGGACATAGTCCGACAATTATTTTAAGACATTTTTATGTTTATACATTCTTTTTTTTTTTTAACAGATACAAATATTTAAGTAAATGCTCTGTTTATAATAAACAGTATTAACAACATTCACCGGCCTGAATGTCCGAGAAATTGTCACAGAAAATATGCGTCCTCCAAAAAAAAAAAAAAAAAAATGTATAAACATTAAAATGTCTTAAAATAATTGTCGGACTTTGTCCATTTCATAATGTGTGACATGTTTACATTTGGATACGCATTTAGCAGATATGAATGTACGTGAGAGAATAATGGAAGATTGTAGTTTAAAGACAGTAAAATCGACTTTGCTAACCGAAACTCTCCTATGTGGTGAAATCGGTAAAAGCACGTCAGGCTATATGACGGTTCCGTATAGGATACAGGTTTGATTCCTGTCAGAGGACACATATTTTCGATGACAATTTCTTGGACATTCAGGCCGGTAAATGTTGTTAATACTGTTTATTATAAACAGAGCATTTACTGAAATATTTGTATCTATAAAAAAAAAAGAATGTATAAATATAGATAGATAGATATGAAAAGAAATTGATATGAAGACAGATATGAAAAGAGGTAGAATATAGGTATGAAAAGAGATAAATATGAAAAAGATAGATAGGTAGATAAATAGATAGATAGATATGAAAAGAGACAGATATATATGAATACTTGTGTCTCTGAATATGAAGACACATGGTTTTCAGTTTTACACAGCGCTCGCTCAGTATACCAGCTTCGAGTCTTGGAAGCTGTTTTTATAAAGTGTCATCAGCCGAGCCTGTTTAGACAAAAGGAACATTTTTTTATGTTCCTTGCGTTTGTTGGAGGGTTTGTGAGTGTCTTTTTTCCATTTTATACTCTTGTGGAACTGGTTATTTTCACCCCTCTTGTTCAATTTTAATTTCGTGTAATCAAAATTTCTCTTTTTAATCGCGTTCCACCTTTCCCTCCTCATTTACTTTATTGAGTGTGTCTTCATTTGTATCCCCAATCACCAACGAATACCTTTGAAAAAAAAAGTGTTGGCTGAAAGGTACCTAAGGTATGACGTCTGTGTTGTTTAAAGCTATGTATCATTTATTTGGGTACAAATCACTTTATATATATGAATATAGATAGATATATCTGAAGATAGATATGAAAATAGATATGTAGACAGATAGATATGAAAAGAGATAGATAAACAGATATGAACAAACTGAGATAGATATAAATATACAGGGTGCGATGGGTAAATTGTCGACATTTTATATTTTTAATTTCATGCATGTTTGTTTTTGTCAACTGCACAGTATAATAGAGTTAGTTGGGCACAGTCTGTGAGAAAAAGAGCACCATGACACAATTCATTTCACCAGAAATTTACAAACGGCATGCTGTACTGTTTGGCATTCATGCTGGAAGCTCCAATACGAACATTTCAGAGTGTTTGGGTTTAGAGTCCAAAATTTGCTTGACGAGGAAATGGAACTAATGTCTTTAATTTAATAACAAAATTAAATTCGAAGGTTTTAGCTTCCATTTTTGAAACATGGTTATCACTGTGTAGCGAAAAAAAAGACATATTTTAAATCAATTAATTTATAATATTAATGCTCTATAAATTTACATTGAGCACTATTGTGTAAAAATAAAAATATCTATGAAAACACTGGATTTTATATCTTACTGTTCTTTCTTTTTATATATATATATATATATATATATATATATATATATATATATAATAGCCATTTATAGTCACCCTTTAGAGTTGCCCTTAGCTTAGAACAGCCAGCTAAAGAAAACACAACCTTGTTGGATTTAGAATTCACTTTTGTCATTCCATAAATCCTCAGATGACATCTTCGGATGACACCCATTAAGCAAAACACATTCAATACTCTAAAGTGAGAGGGAATAAAAGAAAAAAGGCAATGAAAGTTACAAGTACCTTCATGTCAAATTCTAATTCTAAAACAGCTGCTGTGATTGTCATGTGAGCCCAGTTGACACCTCTTGGCCGCAGTTCCCAAGACTGGAATGGCATGTTGATGAAATAATCTTGAATCAGTGCAAATGTACCAAAGGAAAGCATCTTAAAGTGCAATGTTCTTGTATCTGGAAAAGGAGCCAGCACACAATCTTAACAGAATCAAAAAAAAAAAAATACATGACACATACAACTTTAACTCATCTATAGAGCTAACATATTTTGTATTATCTGTTTAAGATGTCTGCCTACAAAAGTTTGGTATTCACAAGTGCTGACCCCCCCAAAATTCACTATTTCATATATACAAAAACAAAGTGAGATAAGTAATCACAAACAACTTTTGAACATCAAAGCTTCAGTCAAGGACTTAGAGAGAGAGAGAGAGAGAGAAAGAGGGAGGGAGGGAGAGAGAGAGTGTGTTTTGTATAGTGAAATGAGGTTTTATTTTCACTAAATCTGTGAGTAGCATTGCAGCTTGGATCAGACACCAGGCCTGTTTTCAGGGTGCAGCTTCTTCCAGACAACTGCTTGTACATAGAAAATTAAATCTTTGGCCAGATTGTTACCCACAAAAAACATCATAAGAAAAAATTGTAGCAGTCAGCAATTCAATTGTAACCTTCTTGTAAGAGCCAGCAGTAGGCAGGTGAGGAAGAGTGAGGCAAAGTTGGGGTCTAACTGGTATGTGCCTTCCTTTTCCTGTTACGGGCAAGCGATTCACTGTTTTAGGCTGCTGGGGACCACTATCTTATAGAGAACAATGTTCTTTGTCTTGTGAGCTTTCATCTCAAAAGGCATTCATCAAGTCTGCTCCACTCAGCTGACCTTTGTCAAGATGATAATTGTGCAAACAATTCCTGTAACATCCTTAAAAGATATCAGCTGACAACCAATATCACTACATGTGTAAAAGATGTAACTAGGGATCTTTTGCATAGTGTTAGGGAAATCTTAGAAGTGTCCTCAGCTAATTCAATTGTGCAGTCACTAAACTGTAGTATATTTTTTGCTAGTGCTAGGAAAAATTCTTAAGTTAGGAAAATATGTCTAACATGAATTGGTAAAGAAAAGTAATTCAGCCATTGTTTGAACACTTGTCCTTTTTTTCTTTTTTTTTGAGAAAATATTCATTGGTGATAAAAAAAAATGGATTTATTTTGAGAATTGAAAATGAAAATGTCAAGGCTAGATTCAAAAGCCTTCAAAACGTGAAGCTAGACAGATTCTCGGCGTCTGTCAACATGTGAATACAGAAAACAATCAAGAAACCAGGATGAGAATTACTTCTGAAGACATATCACTTTTAGACATCTCTGGAAGCAATATTCTTTGTCTAATCAGAACTTACAAAAAATGAAAAATATTAAAAAGAATATTAAAGAATTTGAAACTTTTGTAAGAGAAAGCAAAATTTAACTGAAAGGCTGTAGACTTGAAGGAAATCAGAGAAAATAATTTGACAACTGAATAATGACTAAAAGATTTTGGCAAATAAGTGCTGGAAACTTTTGCATCAGTGTACACAATTATAAGGTAACGAACAAAGTATAAAAATGTTACTTTCATTTCACATAAAAAAATTTAAAAAAATGGTAGATTCAAATCTCAGAAATGAGAACCATAGAAAACTGTATACATAGCTTTCTGGTTGACTATTACAAAGTTCTTTTTTTATACCAAAGTTCATCAAATACTAGTCTCGATAGCCTCTCAAGATAGAGGGTTACTGATAAAAGGGTTATGATGTATGAAGAGTGTAACAGGAATGATAGAGGAGGTGGTAGGAAGTGAAGGTTATGAGGATAAGGAGGATAGATAATGGTTGACTCTAGACAAGGCTAAGAGTGTAGATTTCAGAGAAGCATCAGTGTAGGAGCCTGTTCTATAAAGTAGAAGTTCTTGAAAAAGCTGTGTGAAAATCTCCTTACATTTGGAATATGAAAGAAACAAGGGTGCTTCAATTCTGAAGAGGAAGCAGAGTGTGCACCAGAAGAAATGGTTAGAATTGGTAGAACCAAACAATGAGGATAGTCTTATCATTTGCCATTTATCTGAAGCAAAAGCCAATAGCAAACATTTTTTCTCTCTACTGTCAAGATTTAGTTTAGTTTTGATTTACAAGATTTGAATTCTCAAGACATACATCACATAGAAGATTTGAATTGTCAACCCATATGTTACATGAAAGATTTGAATTTTCGACTCATATGTCACATACATGATTTGAATTCTCTACACATTGATCAAGTACAAAATCTGAATTCTCAACCCATACGTCACATACAAGATTTGAATTGTTAACCCATATGTCATGTAAAAAACAATTTGAATTCTCAATCCATATATCACAGACAAGATGTGAATTCTAAAGATTTAAATTGTCAGTCCATATATCACATACAAGGTTTGAATTGTCAACCCATACACCATGTACAAGATTTGAATTATCAAATTATATGTCATGAAAAAATTTGAATTGTCAATCCATATGTCAAGTAAAAGATTTGAATTGTCAATCTATACGTTGTGTACATGATTTGAATTTGCATCCTATATATCACCTATACGTGCAATTCTACAAAGACATATGAGCCCCTAAAAGTGTTGAGCAAATTTAAGAGAAGTTGACTAAGATATTTTTTCTATAAAGAATTACAGGAAGTGATGGAATATTTTTTGCAGTTTCATGCTGAGAAAATGAAACTGAACAAAGACTGAACCTTTGTTTTTCTTTGTAGTTAAAATCTATTTACTAGTTTTGTCAACAATCACCCATTTTATAATACTTTCCTTCATCTCAGCCTTTCAAGAGAGTCTTTATACTTTATCACTGGAAAAAACATAAACAAATATTTCCGTAAAACAGTCAGAATATGAATCAGATCAGGAAACAAATCCCAGCTAATTTCTTTCAAGTTTCACAATGAAGCCTGGCTTAAAATTGGAAATATGAATGTTTTTTCTAAAATTTGCAAACATTACCTTCAGAATATTTAATGTCAGAGAAACCTTTCATGACCCAAGCATTTTTCTTGTCATCCCACATTGCAGGCAGAGGATTTTCAGAAAACAAAGTATTTGGAGGAAGTCTGGAATTCAAAATAGAAAATATATTCAGTAAATGGCAAAGAAATGATTGGCAAAATAGGATTAATGAAACTCACCGACCAGGCATTAGAGATTAATGCAGAACTGGCTTCTTTTTTCTTGAATATGAAATTAAACCTAATTTTCCTGGTTGGGATTTGTCATGTATTAAACATCTGGGACCGAAATATTTTCATGTGATGTTGTACGAGTGAAAATATCTCATCAGCCACTCCAGGAGAATTGTTACTTTTATTGCCTTCATCTTACGAAATATAAATTGTTTTTCATGCCAGGTTAAGGAGAGCTGCGATTAAGAAATCTCTTCGACAAATGCTTCATTAAGCATTACAGAATTACCATTTCTTTAATGTTCACTATTACAGTTTAAAAATTGTCTAGAGTTCCACATAAATTTGTGTGTCAGTTCTCATCAGAAAAACAGCTTCTCCAAACAGATATTGAAGAAAGATTTTGACACTGGAGCCTCGCATTCAATAATCTGTGCTTCAAGTTATCAACTGTCCTGGGTATGACGATAAACTACGTCCAGCAGCAAGGCCTCTGATCAGGAGGTTTTGAGGAGCGTGGAACCACCTCTTAATTGTTGGTGTTCCCAGGTCCACCGGGGTGGTAGCACCTGTTAGGGTCCCAGCTATAGGCAAATAGTTAACCACCAAACTGGGGGCAAAACTCCATGAAAGTGTAAAAATATGTTTTAATACCAGAAATACTTTGTAAAAAAAATTATTACCAGCAATACATTTTGAAAAAAAAAAAAATATTAAAGCAATAAAATTTTGTCGGCATTAAATAACCCATTGAGGTTGATATGCCATAAATGAAACCAAACCAAATCAAGTTATCAAAGTGAAATCTTTACTTACACGTTGTAATGCTTAGATGGAAATTTCTTTTTCTTGCATCTTGTAGAAATGACTGGATTTTATCTCCGAATCAGTAAAGGATTAAAAAATAAGATTTTATGAGCATTTCTCTTCTCACTTAACTGTGCTCTTCATGTGAAAACTTGTACAAAGTTAAATTTCCTTGTAGATTCTGTTCATAGAATGAAATCTTTCTTTTTTGCAAAATAAATCTATTAAATCTTCCTTGACAAAAAATAAATATAATTATATACGAGGCACGAGTTTCCAGCCTTGGACTTTATTATAGTTTAAAAATATTATCAGGTGTACATTTTTTATCGGATGAATCATTGTTGACAATGATTCATTTTGGACTAGTATTCCTTTCATCTTTATTTCACTTGATTTTTATTACATTAATAGTAATAGTAGTATTAATAGTCTCTTGAATTTTTATTAGATGAAGCATTGTCAACCATTATTCATTTTTGACTTGTATTTCTTTCACCTTAATTTCAATTGCTTTTTATTACCATAACCCCTGATGGTCAAAGGGACTCTGCATGTAGTGCAGCTGCATTAGCAGTGGTGTTTCATGGGCAAAATAGCCTGACGGAGTTGGTTTTGAATTCAGAGTTTCCTTCTCCTTGACTGGTTGTCACCTAAGAACATAGGACTCAGTCTAGTCTGCTATTTACCCATAGTTGGGGGGCAGAAGAGATGGATTCATACATTTCCCAAGGGTATCAGCCTGGAAGTGAATGTAAGGAATTTGACTGGAATTCAAACTCAGCCCTCCGATTCCTCAATCCAAGCTGCTATCCATTATGGGCAAATTCTCTTGTATGTTCTGCCACTAGCTATAGGTAAATAGCAGGACTGACTGGGTTCTATAGCCTTGGATGGCAACTCGTTTCAGAGGAGGACTAGTGTGTATTCAAAACCTGATGAGGGCTCTTTGAGGACCTTGTGACACAATATGTGTACCAGTTCTCTGCATTTGGCTCTTCCAAAAAGTGTGGTTGGTTTGGCACAATGCAATCATTTGTGCTGATAGTCAAGTTGTTCAGTTCCAAGAACTGAGTTGCTGTACCCTCATACATCAAGAGGTTTTGTAACCAACACTACTTCCTTTAGACTGGAAAGCCACAGGAATGACACCAAACTTGTGGATTGCATTTGGAGGCTGAGAGAAATAAATGGCAGAAATCCGAGTATAAAGTGGGGTGTATAATAAGAACGGTGATGCTGAGCAGAGTGCATGGAAACGGCTGCTGACTGTGTCTGAAGGAGAAGTTGGCTATTGCTACATATCCTAACAAGGATGTGCCGCTTAATGAGAGATCTGAGGTTTTATCGAAATGCAGGCATTTGAGCAAAAGTATCTTTTGGGTATGTATGAACGCAGATGAATGTAATGAATAAAAATTTTTCCCTTTCTCACTTCTCTTTTTTCTCCCTCTCACTTCTCTTTTTTCTCCCTCTCACTTCTCTTTTTTCTCCCTCTCACTTCTCTTTTTTCTCCCTCTCACTTCTCTTTTTTCTCCCTCTCACTTCTCTTTTTTCTCCCTCTCACTACTCTTTTTTCTCCCTCTCACTTCTCTTTTTTCTCCCTCTCACTACTCTTTTTTCTCCCTCTCACTTCTCTTTTTTCTCCCTCTCACTTCTCTTTTTTCTCCCTCTCACTTCTCTTTTTTCTCCCTCTCACTTCTCTTTTTTCTCCCTCTCACTTCTCTTTTTTCTCCCTCTCACTACTCTTTTTTCTCCCTCTCACTTCTCTTTTTTCTCCCTCTCACTACTCTTTTTTCTCCCTCTCACTTCTCTTTTTTCTCCCTCTCACTACTCTTTTTTCTCCCTCTCACTTCTCTTTTTTCTCCCTCTCACTTCTCTTTCTTTCTCTCCTTCGGGTTTTTTTCCCCCTTCTCCTTTCACCATTTTATCTTCCAGTGTTCATATATAGTGGTGGAATTCAATGAATTGTTCATTCTTCTACTTGCCTGAGGATACCTTGCCGTTGAAATCCAGGTAGTAAGGTAGATTCCATTTTAATATTATTGCAAATATGTATATATATATATATATATATATATATATATATATATATATATATGTGTGTGTGTGTGTGTGTGTGTGTGTGTAAGTTGGTAGCAACTTTTCTTTTAAACATGTTGTGTTGAATGTCAAAGACAACATAGTCCTGCATATTCTCTTTTGAATTTTCTCATAGGAGGTTAATATTATTTTTGGCAAAATTAATTTGTCGTTTAAGAAGATATTCTTTGTAATCCCTGGTGTTGGTATCATATATATATATATATATATATATATATATATATATATATATATATATATATATATATATATATATGTATATATATATATATATATATGTATATATATATATATATATATATATATATATATCCAGTGTGCATTAGACTGCTCATGAATAGAGAGATTGCCAGTCCAGCAAAAGGTTCAAGGGGTACCCATCTCCTTCAGATCTCGTTGAAATTGAACCTTGGTAGATTGTGATGTTCTCTGTGGCTGAGTGATTTAAAGCCCACCAAATCAGACACTGGGTTTCCCCTACAAAGTGGGATGCAGATTCAGACCCACCCTGTTGGAGGGCACATTTTCTTTATTAAAATTATTAAATGCACAGGTCATTAAATATAATTTGCACTGTTTAAGAAATAATCAGGGCATCTACTCAAATATCTGTACCCAGTCGTGGTATGGCTTGGGCAAGATAGCCTGATGGTGCACAACCCTCTACAAACTGGTTTGAATTCAGAGTTTTCTTTCTCCTAGACTGGTTGCCAACCAAGGCTATAAAGCCTTGTCTGTCCTGCTATTTACCCATAGCTTCTAGAGGTAGTTCCATACCTTTCCCAAAAGTATTTGCCTGTAAGTGAATGTAAGACACTCAATTAGAATTTGAACTCAGCCCTCCAGTTTCTGATGCCAAGCCACTATCATTATACGACCATGTATCCGCATCAAATTATATATTTGCACTTGATTGGTTAACAGCTTCTTTGGTTCTCCTCTGAGGAGACATCAGGAGAAGCGATTTGTTATGCTACTTAATCAAGGTCTCTTTCTGATTCACAAATACATCTCACCCGGACATGTTTGCCAGATATGAGCGCTAAGAAAGCAAAACCCAATATAAACAGTCATCTTCTGTGAAGGGACTCAGAACATCACATCTGGTCCACAAAACAAATCTCCACAAATACAACAGCCAATCACAAACGTTGTCACACACACACAAAAAAAAAGCCTGCACTTATTAAGCCCCAGATATAAAAATGGGACTACTCACTGACAATTAGTAGTTTGGCTCTACACCTCAACCTCATCACTCGACTGCTGGTGCATCAAAACACCTCACTGGTGTTGATTTCAATCCTGAAGAAAGGTGTATGTCAAACCTGTCAATGACACCCCACTCAGCTTCACTAATCCACTCCAGGCCTCTCTCCTAATCCCAGCTGTGACTTCAGCCAATCAACCCAACAAATTGGTCCACTCTACCCCTTGCTGACAACACTCTTACACCTAATTGCTTACCAATGCCAACTAAAGATCAGCATATTAACAATTTTTGTCATCTTTCACACAATTATGTATATATTTTTCACACTTGATCAATACACATTGAAATTTTAATCCCTGTTTTTTCTTTTCCTTGCAACCATATGCTTGTTATTGCAGATTTAGACTTTTTACCTCATAAATGTTTATGCAAGAGAAAACTAAACTTACTTGATAGTAATTCCAATTGGTGGCTTTTCATCTCTTTTGCTGTCTACGTGGCTGTCCTTTTCTTTCTTTGTGTCTTTCTCTTTCTTCTCTTTTTTCTCTTCTTCCTCTTTTTTAGCTTCTTTCTCTTTTTTACTGTCTTCCTCTTTCTTACCTTCTTCTTCTTCCACTTTCTCCTGTTTTTCTTCTTGCTTTTCAGTCTCCTCTTTTGCCTCCTCTTTTATTTCCTCCTTTTTTACAGATTTTGTCGTCTCTGCTGGCGTCTCACCAACCTCTGCCACATAATCCATGAATTGCAGCTTGGGAGGATATGTCACTGAAACAGAAAAAAAAAAGAAAAATTTCCTCAGTTTTTCTCTTTTAAATTTAAATTAGCCACTTTCTCAATCTATGAAAAACACAAGCTTTTACCCGAAGAACCATCAGATTCAGTCGCTAATGGTTGCTATGACAGTTATTAGAACATAAAATGAGTTGAAATTCTGATCAAGGCTATTTCATCAACTTCCCTCAAATTCCCTTCTCTCCTATAGGTAAAATAGAAGGGTATACTAAGCTTCTTTAACCTTGGTAGGAGAACCAATCTAGAAGGACAACTATGAATTTAGTCAATATGGAATGTGTGAGCATTTAAATTATACTTACTAGAATATCATCATTTGCATAGCATGTTTCTTCAGCATGTGGACAATCATGGCTCTCCACAAGTTCCTATCTTTTGTAGCTCTTAGCAATGTTTGTCCCCTCACAATACATCCCAGTCCTGCCATTGCATTCCATTCTGCCCTTGTCCTACCATTCTTTAGTAATTTACTTGATGTCTCTCTCTGCTTCTCTTGTTTTTAGAATATCCTGTGAGTATCAAATTCTCTGAGCTTTCTTTCACACAAAGAATTCTTATAAGCTTTTTTCTGCCATCCATTTACACAATATTGTTTATTAGGCTTGTTGTCAAATTCTCCAAGCCTTCTTTCCTCATAATAGAATTTTCAATTGTCTCTTTCTGATCCTAGGTATAAAAATCCTTCCTCATTGCTCACATGTTCAGTCCATGATATTAACAGCATTCTTTTATAGAACCACATACCTCAAGTCTTATCATTATCTGTGAGGAGATTGTCCAGACTTGTTGCTAAATTCCTCAAGCCATCTTTTCTCATGATGTGCCCTAGAAATTTAAATTTTCTCTTTTTGACTGTAAGTATAAAAATCCTTTTTGTTTTCATTTTCCTTAAAACTTCCTCACATGCTTAGACCATGGTATTCTCAACATCCTCCTGTAGAACCACAGCTCTGTAATTGGTCACCTCAATTGTTTATCTGTCTTTGTCAAAAAGAAATCCCCAGAAAACTGAATTCAGTTGATAAATATTTTCTCTTCTCTTTTTTGGTACTAATATCATATTTACTTGTACTTAACCAATTACTCTCTTCTTCTTCTTCTTCTTCTTCTTCTTCTTCTTCTTCTTCTTCTTCTTCTTCTTCTTCTTCTTCTATGTGCTGTGCCCCTTCAGGATGTGAGAAATCATGGCTTTTCACAACACCCTATCCTTTGTAGCTCTTAGGATATATATGGTCCATTGTTCCTGCTGTACATTTAAAGATTCTTAATAAAATCCAAAGAAGAATCAGCAATATTATTGGTGTTGACCTGACATCTCAGCTTCATTTACTTTCCCATCACTGTAATATAGCTTCCTTGTTCCTTTTCTATAAATCCTTTAATGGTAACTGTTCGGATGAACTCTTTGCTATGGTACCTAGACTTTATGAATTTAAGCACAGTACTAGATTGGCAGCAAGGTCTCATCAATTCAAATTGAATTAGCTGCATGTAACTGTAAGTTCTATGCTAACAGTTTCTTTTCCCACACTTCTTGCTTGTGGATCTCTCTTCTGGCTTCACGCTTTCCAGCCAACCAATGATTTTCAAATATTTAAATGCAATGCCAATTGTTATCTACTGACTTCTTGATTACTGCTGTAGTGACATTGAAGATAGTATCAGCAGCAGCTCTAAAATAAAATTAATATCAGCAGCAGCTTAAAGATAGCAGCAGTAGCAGCTCTAAATAAACCTTGTATCAACAGCAGCTCTCGAATATAAAAACACGTGAACCCTAAAGTAAACCCTCTCTTCCAGGTTTTCCTCTTTTGAACTGGTGACCTGAACTTTCCATGCTAAAGCTAAAAGTGCTGTGAATGCTTCCACACTAAAACACACCAACACAGTAACATTATAACATATTCATGAACATTTCGTTGTGTATACAATTTACATCTAACAAAAGAAACTCTTGTTTTAAACTTTCCTCTTGTTAATTTTGTTTTAATAAATGTTATCTTTTCATTGCAAATTATTTGGTCTGTCATTTTGTGCATGAGCTCTTTTCACCACCATTATTTCATGCACTCTAAAATATTGCCATAAGAAACTTTACACATTTAATTATTGAAGTAGCTAATCACTAAAAGCTTGTATTGTTCTTGCTTGTTAACAATGTTTCTCTTCTGAATCTTTCACATCCAGTAATCCTTGTGTCTTAGTGGATTTACTGCCTTGTATGGGGTGAAATGATTAAAAGGAGAGAAAAAGAAAAAAAGAAAATATTGTTATTAATATAAATTATCTATTTATTCAAAAGGTTGCATAAAGTACATTTACTTCAATTATAACAAGCAAATAAAATTCACAAAATAACAATAAAATGCTAAAGCGTTTTCATCACTATCAGAAAATAAGATTTAATATCAAACAAAATCTTTGAAAATAAAAAGAGAAGCAGGAAGAGAAACACCCATGTTGACCTTATGCGATGTCCTACTTTTTGCTGATCTGAAATTATAGTAAGCATTTATTTTTTAAAAATCATTTCACCCCAATCAAGGCAATAAAGCCACTAAGATGCAAGGAGGGTCACCGAGTGTGAAAGAATACGAGAAATAGAAAAATATTATTAAGGAGCAGAACAATAAAAGTATACGAAGCATATTATTAATGCAGGTGGAATCAATCAATTGATCAACTGTTTGACAGATTGATTGATTAGCAAAGCCAGTGTATAGAGAATTTAGGATTAAAGATGAACATCTGTACTGACCTTCAGTGATGATCCATTTTTTGCAGATGTTGGGTTGCGGAGGCAAATGTAACAGGTTGAAATGGTAAATTCCACCAACCACTGCGTTGGCACGCAGATCAACTATTTCATCAGGTTCATCAAAGTCTTCATATTCAACAATCGCTGATCAAAGGAATTCAAGGGAACAATAAATTCAGTCATCTCATCAAAGCTTTTCCGATCATAGCAACAACAACAAAAGCAGTAAGAATGAACAAACGAGAACGGTAAATAATTCCACTTGTTCTTCTATTTAGCCATCATACAAGAGTCAGCTGAAATGTCCATCGTTGGCTAACTACACTTGTATATTTTTTATTTTACCAATGGGTGTGTCTACTTAACATTTATATCTTGGTCAGCTCATGAACCTTTTAGCTGACCCTCATACTATGCAAATAGGCTTATAGCCCTGGTGCATCTGGCAACTAATCAAATGTTAAGTTATGGGACATGCATAAACAAACACTTACTGGAGTAGCCACTCAATTGTCTGTAAGATGCCATTGAATGAGATTGTGTATGGCATGTTTGTCCGAACCATATATATTCTGATTGGATCTTTAAGAGGGAAGAATTAAACATCAGATGTCTATCCTCTCTTTGCTAATGGCCTGAGTAGTCCTTCATGTAACCAACTTTTGGCTATATTATAAAAATTTTATTTTTACTATTTGAAAAATGTTAGCATTGAATAAATATTTAATCATTTGTTTCTTTTTAGTAGACCTTTTTTTTTTGAGAGAAGTGTATTTCTATGAAGCCCACACAGTTTGTGGGAAAAAATTGTTGCACATGTATATCTTTTTCGGCTCGACAGTTAAAAACCATCAAAATTTTGAAAGCTCCATTTTAAGTTTAAGGAAAAAAATTATTTTTTGTATTTTGTGGCCAATGAGGGCTGTGGTATTACGCCCTTGTGAAAACTTGAATGGCACCTTCTACAAGCGTAAATTTCTGAATAAATAAGACCTCAGCAGTTCAGTGGAGAAGAAGACTTTTTGACAGCAAGGGAATGAGGCAAATAAACATCAACGAGCAAGAAGGCTTTTGACATCAAGAAGTGGGCATCAAGAAGACAGACGAAAGAATTTTGCAGTTCAAGTGAATATTATCTTGCGGTTGGACAAAGAAAAATGGAAAAGAATTCTAAAAAGAATTTCCCAAGCACGAACTATGAATTTGAAAGGAACTTTTCTAACTTTACTGCATGTTCTAAAGATGTTTGTGGGGCAAGTGAAAGTATGTCTTTTCATTTATTTTCACAATGTCTGTTGCACTTTTTGTTTTTTATTGCCTTGTTGCATTGGTTCCTTTTTTTTTTAAATCCTCGTCTTTTCCCAAGCTGCAATCTCTTCCATTTTTCAATGATAATCTTTTTTATCTAAAATTGTTATCTTGCCTTAAAAGGCACACAAAAGGAAATTTTGGGGCAAACTTTGTATTTGTACTTTTTTCGTAATTGTACAGTAGATCTGTTTTCCTTTTAAAATTTTACGCCACATTTGAGTTTTGTTTGTTATTTTGCATCCATTACGACTTGCTATTCCTACGAACTAAGGCTTTGTGTTTGACACAAGAACTTAGACTTGGTAAGGAATCAAACTTTTATAATATTTATAAAATCTCCTTGTCACCAGCTGTGATTAAATGACTTTAATTAATCTCCCGGTACAACAGAATAAGAAATCCAGATGCAATAATCACCTGTCTCCAAAATTCCAAACATTTAATTTGACAACACTGGTCATATCGAAAGCTTATGTCTGTACATTCAATATTTTCATTGAATGAAAGAGAAATCATTTTCTCATGCCAACAGAATCAGCAGCAGATCCATGGGTAGTAAGAAGGATTGTAACTAGAACAATACCAATTTTAGATTTCCTATTTTTTTTGCTAATTTTTATAAAAAGTTATTTATATGACAAAAAGTTTTTGCTCTTCATTCTGTTCTGACACAAGCCTAATGTTAAGTTAAATGTCTCAGTCTCTGAGAGATTAAACAGTAAATATTTTTGAAATGCTTCAACCTGGAGAATTTTGAAAAGGAAACTCTGGCACTTCCTCTTCTTCTTCCTCCTCTTTCTCTGCCATTTTGTTTGATTCTTCCTTTGCTCCATCCATTTCTCCATCAAATCCCAAATCACCTCGTAGACTTGCTAGCAAATCCTGCAAAGAAAACTCAAAAACTCCAAATTTCTGCTTTTACAATTAAATTTTATAATTTAAACTGAATTTAAATTTTAAATAGAGAGGAAGTGATAAAAATACAGAAATATAAGCATTTGTTTTATTTAGCTGACATTCTAATATTTTGATTTAAAATTAAATTTAAATCAAAATATTTACTGGGAACAGTATTTGGTTCCCTAAATTATTTTTGTCTAAAACATTTTATTCAAGATTTTATTTATTCACTTTCGTTTAATTAAAAACAAGATTTTTCTCAAAATAAAATAATTTTTATTTTATAAACTTATTGCATCTAATAACAATTTGTGCTCCATTTTATTTGATCATATTTAAAATTTTAAAGAATATTGGTGAAAGACATGAATGAAAGAAAACTTCCGCATTAAGAAAAAAACTGATTTCTCTATAGGAATTTTGGATCTCTCTGTTAATTCAACCCAAAATATTAATTCATGCCAAAATAAAAAGAATTTATATTTACTAAAATTCACACCAAATTCTCCCAGAGTGAGGCCCTTCCATTGCACTCTGGTTGGGTTGACCTTTATGACCACCATGTGGGCAACTCGGGCGTGTTATTTCTAAGTGTAGGGGTCAACATTTGTGCTTACCCCAATAAACAAGCCAAAAACAGATTTTTTTCTTTTCGTTTTTTAAATTGTAAAAAATTCCTTGTAAGTACCTCGAATATTATCCACCCTTATGAAATGTGAATAACTCCATGAGTTTTGGTAATTTTTCCTTCTGAAGATTGGGGTTGTTGAAGACAAGCTAAACAAATTTTAATTTAAAATTTACAATTTCAAAAATGTGCCAAAAATTTAATAAAATACAAACTTTGATTTAAAATTTATAATTTCTTGGGGTGAATTAATATTTGCAATAAGTAACTTTACATTATTTGGGCTGAATTAACAGAAAGATCCATAATTTTTAGTGATGAATTTAGAGATACATTGGATTGGCCAGATTGCTGAGTTAGAATTTCGATCCTTCATGGAACTAGTCAACCAGCACCACTTAGAAGACAAAAGGGTGGTTTGGTTTGGTTTGGTTTATTTTGTTTTACGGCATATCAAACTCAATGGGTTATTTAATGCCGACAACATTTTTAGGATAGATTCGTATGAATAGAATATGTATTCTTTGGTTTAGATTGGTTTGGTTTATTTTGTTTTACGGCATATCAACCTCAAAGGGTTATTTAATGCCGACAACATTTTTAGGATAGATTCGTATGAATTGAATATGTATTCTTTGGTTTAGATTGGTTTGGTTTATTTTGTTTTACGGCATATCAACCTCAATTGGTTATTTAATGCCGACAACATTTTTAGGATAGATTCGTATGAATAGAATATGTATTCTTTGGTTTAGATTGGTTTGGTTTATTTTGTTTTACGGCATATCAACCTCAATGGGTTATTTAATGCCGACAACATTTTTAGGATAGATTCGTATGAATTGAATATGTATTCTTTGGTTTAGATTGGTTTGGTTTATTTTGTTTTACGGCATATCAAACTCAATGGGTTATTTAATGCCGACAACATTTTTAGGATAGATTTGTATGAATAGAATATGTATTCTTTGGTTTAGATTGGTTTGGTTTATTTTGTTTTACGGCATATCAAACTCAATGGGTTATTTAATGCCGACAACATTTTTAGGATAGATTCGTATGAATTGAATATGTATTCTTTGGTTTAGATTGGTTTGGTTTATTTTGTTTTACGGCATATCAACCTCAATTGGTTATTTAATGCCGACAACATTTTTAGGATAGATTCGTATGATTAGAATATGTATTCTTTGGTTTAGATTGGTTTGGTTTATTTTGTTTTACAGCATATCAATTTCAATGGGTTATTTAATGCGAAAACATTTTTTATTGTTGGTAATATTTTGTTTTGTCAAAAATCTGTTTCTGGTAATATTTTTCCTTCAAAATTGTATTGCTGGTAATAATTTTTTTCAAAAATGTATTGCTGGTAATAGTTAACTATTTGCCCATAGCTGGGACCCTAACAGGTGCTACCATCTCGGATCAGGGTGGACCTGGGAACACCAGCAATTAAGAGGTGGTTCCATGCTCCTCAAAACCTCCTGATCAGAGGCCTTGCTGCTGGATGTAGTTTATCATCTTACCCAGGATGCGGATGTAGTTTAGCGTCTTACCCAGGACAAACAAAATGGTGGAGGTGGTGTAATATTTTGACTGTAGTTAGTAAAATTATAGATCCCTTCAAATTGATGATGGAGGCAAAATAAATGTGGATATTTAAATTACTAAGTTCTTGGAGAAGACATTTTTTGAGTGCTAAAGATTACAATTTTAGTTAAAGAGTATATTTATGCCAAACAATAATCTTTTACATTCTGCTATTACCCACCTTGCAAAAATAAAAGTTTGAAAGACACCAAATTAATAAAATGGCCTCTTGATTAATCAAGTAGAATATTTGCAATCCATCATCAGTTTATAAAAGAATGGAAAACAATATTCAATCAAATAAGATCTCTGGGAAGCAATAGAAATTACTGCAAATAATGTTATAGTTGAAACGGTAGGAAAGTTGATAGAATCAAAAATTGAAAGGTAGATGAAGGTTATAGAATGTCAAGGACTCTGTAATATTCATAAAATAAAAATAATCATTTAACACGGTTTATGTGTTGTGGGCGGATGTATGCATTGAGAGATAAACATGTGTGCCTCCTGAAATACCCACAACAAACATGACAAACTCGGGATGTGAGTCCACATTAATAAATCAAAAGAAAGGACAACAACCAATATATAAGTACAACAAATGATAATGTATTAACAATAAAGGGTTACAAGTGACAAAGACAATGATGTCAGTATCAAATGAACGAGAAAACTTTTTGGGTGCAAAGTATGTGTAGTCAGTGAATGTGTGTACATAGGTGTGTGTGTATGTATTGTTCATGTGTTTCCCAAAGGGAACGCGTTCTCCGCGAGAGATTTACATGTTGATGAGTAAGTGGAAAAAGTAAGAAGAGAATGGGGAAAATATCACAGAATATTTATAGTCCAGAGAGCGTCTCCTAGGAGCAGTTTCGAAAATTAGGAGGAGGTAACCTGACATATGTAGTAGAATTTTGAGGGGATAAACTTCAATATAGCAGCTGCTCATCTCAAGAAATCCTCCTTCATGCCGTGTAACGACTCGAAGCGCCAATCTGCCAGTCACATGCATCTTCTGTTTATATGTAGGTCGAGAAAGTGATTGGTTTAGGTGTGACCAAAAATTTGCATGATGTTCTCATATATAAAAAAGAGTCATGTGCTCTTTCTTTCTTTTATGATGTAGGATGCACAGTTATCTCCTGCTAATTACTCTCTCCAAGTTCTCCACTGCCTTAACTGAGTATTGAACACCCAAAGAGTATGAGTTCAATAACCAGTTAAGGCAGTGAAGAACTTGGAGAGGGGAATTAACAGGAGATAACTGACAACTGACATCCATTAAACATGGCACATGGAACTGGAACAATCTACTCCAGTGGGCGAAATGAAGGGTTCAGTTCGATATTCCAACTACCTGAAGAGGGCCTGAGCGTACAATGGCCAAAACATTGTAATAAATATGGCGACAAAGATGAGGACAATAGCCCGAATAATATAAATAGTGTACATAATACCTCATCTTAGAAATATAGACAGATACTGAAAAGCCGAAACGTAATAAATATGGCGACAAAGATGAGACAATAGTCTGAATAATGTAAATAGTGTACATAATACCACATCTCAGAAATATAGACAGTAACGTCATAGTATAAAGAACCAAATTTTTGTCTATTAAACAGAAACTAGATGAATCAATTATACAATATCTTCACAGATTAAGAGAAGCTTGCAGATTCTGTGAATTTGAGAAACTTGGAACTTAAGATTTGACTGTTGAGGATGAATTGATTCAATTACAGTTATTGAAGGTATGGCTGATCTTCCTTCCTTTTTATTGGCATGTCCTTTCAGGACGTAGGCGATCATGGCTCTCCACCTCCCTCTATCCCTTGCAGCTCTCAACAAGTTCCTTCCCTCTGCTACCTCCCCCAGACCATGTTCTGTCATCCACTTGTTTAAGGCTGCTAGGTATGTCATGTGTTGTTTTCTCTTGTCTCTCTTTCTCTCTATTTGACCTGTGAGTATCAGATTCTTCAGGCCCCCCTTCCTCATTATGTGTCCCAGGAACTTCAGCTGCCTCTTCCTGATGTTAAGTATAAGCCTCCTCCTTGTTTGCATCCTCTCTAAGCCCTCATCGTTGCTCACACGCTCAGTCTATTATATCCTTAGCATCCTTCTGTAGAACCACATCTCTGTCGCCTCGAGTCTCTTCTTCATCTTTGAGGAGACCGTCCAATATTTGCTGTCATAAAGAAGGACAGATGTGATGTAACAGCTCAGTATTCTTTTCTTTGTTACCAAAGAAATCCTCCTGTCATAAATATAAGATATTGGGACAATTATAATTGAATGATTTGTCTTTAAGTGTTCTGACCGATTCGCTAAACAAGCAATCGACACCATGATGTGTTTCATCGTTTTGTTTTTGAAGATGGTTTTTAGGTGCTGGCTGAAAGTTGGGGTATGCTCACAAGGGGATGAAGTCGGGGAAAGATTCACTTGAACACACCAAAGATAACAACAGCCAGCATTTGCAGAGAGAATCCACTCATATTTTTCCTAACAGCAGTTCTACTGGGTGGTGGTGCATATAACACTCTGGTTAGACATGGCAACTGATGGACATTTTGTACCAACCTGTCAACATTTTCTGTACAGATGAAGAACACTTCACTGTTTCGCACAAGTCTTCTTTTATATATCTGTAGTCACACTACCGAAACAATAGAACCCCAGATCTTTGCACCATCTGCATACGTGTAGATTAAAATATACAACAGAATTATTTACTCCATTCTACATATTTTAAGTAGGTGACCTAATGACAATAAATCTCATCCCAACCAACCAGCCATACTGTGTTATATAATGACAGTTATTATTAGCTGAAAATCATATGATATATTATTTATGTCAATATAATTGTATACTGAAAATGTCACCAACATTGATTTTAATACCAATTACATTGTATAAAGATAAGATTGCATAACAAAAGCTGACACGGTGTATAATACTATGCACTGAGATATGTGCAGTTGGGGAGTTTAAAAGTTACCTGAGTTGAGTCTTTTTCTACTTCTGCTTCTTTTGTTGTTTCTTCCTGCTGAACTTCTTTTTCTTCTTCTTTTTCTTCTTCTTTTACTTCCTCTTCTTTTTTTGGTTCTTCTTTAACTATTTCTTTTATTTTTGCCAAAAACGATAAAAAAAAAAAAAATTAAATGCACTTCAAATTCCATTTGAATTGAAACTTTTTCAGATTTCTTGAAAACAGTTTTTATATTTTCTTTTATTGCCCAGGGTAAACAAATCGATAACACTTCATAACATGCAGCAGACAAGTTATGTTCCACTAAGCTGTGGGGATTTACTGTCAATTGTATATAAAATGAAGTTTTAGTTGGTCAAGTATGACTTAGCAAAAGAGGCTTTTAGAAGCTGCAATGACGATGCAAGGAAGAATGAACAATAGACAATCTTTATTTAAACATAAAATATTGGTTTCATATTATTGCATTCTGTCTGACACATAGTAGATTAAACATTAGAAAGACATGTATACCATAAGGACATAATGAAAGAACAACAATAATATTAGATAATTATGATATTTAAAAATAGTTACATGTTTGTGGATATTTTTGACTGTGTGCATGTTCATATGATAAACAATTAAAAAAGTATACAAAAACTTGGGTTTCTAATATGGACTGTATTCTCCTTTTTAAATATAAACTCTAGTGAAACAAAGTTCTCAATGTCTCTTGGGTATGTCCATTTACTTTTTGGTCCAGGAGTTAGGGTAAAGAAGTATAAACAGCAAATTAATGGTTGTGTTCAAGTCAGCCTTGTGCAGAGTTGGAACAACCAAAGAAAAAGCTAGACTTTAAAGATGGAGGACCACACATTTTTTTTGCAACCATATAATATATATTTAATAAAATATATGCTATAATATATGCTATAAGCAAAAATAATAACATATTTTAAATATTTGTGTTTTAAAGAATATTTTTTTAAATAATTTTTTACAGATTATACTATGTTAGTAACATATATACTGTAAGCAATATTTTCAGTCACAATTTTAGAATATTTTGTAAATTAAATTTTAATTTCCAAACTGAGAACTTTTTTTTCATACATCTATTGAAAGAATTGAAATCCAAAAGCTGAGGATAGTACTAAGGAATAGGAAAATTTCATTCGAGCTACAATTACTGAACTGTTATGTAATATCAATTGACCTATATAGCAGTCAATGCTGGACAATTGAAGAAAAGACTGAAGACAGCAGAAATGTGGTTCTACAGAAGGATATTGAGAATAACATGGGTGGAGTGTGCAAGCAATGAGGAAGTCTTAAAGAAAACAGAAACAAAAAGGATATTGTATTGTGTGTTGGGGCATTGTATATGGGTGCATATTCATATATATATACAATTAAAGAAGAAGCATAAAAACTTGGGTTTCTACTATGGACTGTTTATTCTGTTTTTTAAATATAGACTGTAGTGAAACAAAGTTCTCAATGGCTCGTGGGTGTGTCCGTTTTCTTTTTGGTCGAGGAGTTAAGGTAAAGAAGCATAAGCATCTTATTAATGGTTGAGCTCAAGTCAGCCTTGTGCAGAGTTGGAACATCCAAAGAAAAGTTTGTACATACTTTATTGTTGGAGGTTTTAAGCATGGTTATGGTATGTTCATTTTCTTTTCCTTGGTTCAGAAGTTAAGGTAAGTAAGGACAAACATTGTTTTCTGGTCAAGCTCATGTCAGCCTTGTGCTGGGTTGGAACAACCAAAGAAAAAGTTTGACTTACTTCATAGGTGGAGGTTTTGGAAGCCATGTGCGAACGTCATGCATTGGAAAGTGGAAAGAGAAAGTTAGTCATCATTGGACCAGGGAGATTAACGTGCACTAGGGTGACCATCTGTTTTCTATGTACTGCCACATCTTGGAGCATGGGGGAGAAAAGAGTGAGTCAGGAAATATTTATCTTTTTATAGACTTCAAGAGCGCTGCCTCATGTTATTTGAGGAAGCCAAGTGAGGCAATCATCTTTCTGGTTCCTTTGCTCTTAGCATCAAAGGAAAATGTATTTCTTTTTCTTTTTTTATTATTATTCATTTTTATTATTATTTTATTTACCATTTTTATTATTATTTTATTTACCATTTTTATTATTATTTTATTTACCATTTTTATTATTATTTTATTTACCATTTTTATTTCATTTTCCCACATAATCATTATTTAAATATAGCGGATATGGTGGTATTGCGATCATTATCTGCAGGGAAAGTCAAACTGGCATGCCAGGTTCAAATTCTGATTGAATCTCTTTTGTTCATTTTACACTATTATTGGCACCGATTGGTTTCAAGAGACCATGGATCTGTTGTCTGAAGAGTGCAGGCCTGGGTAGGATTTTTTATGAGAGATCGGCAGCTGCTCATGCAACATGTCTATACCTGTTTATAGTGAAATGACCAACAATACATTTCATCTGCAGTTGAAGGCATACAACTGCATTCAAAGTATTTAGATTTCAGCATTAAATAACCCATCAAGGTGTTGATATATCGCTAAACAAGATCAATGAAATCAACCAATCAGTAACCCCTTGCATCTTAGTGGCTTTGTTGCTTTGCTTAACGTGAAATGATTAGAAAAATAGTAGAGTAGACTAGGCTCTCTTGCCTTGGTAGCATTCAGGTTAGAAGGAAAATTCTGATTTCAAACCTGAGGAGAACTGTCTATATTTCTGAGATGAGGTATTATGTACATTATTTACATTATTCGGACTATTGTTTTCATCTTTGTCGCCATATTTATAACAACATTTCGGCTGTTGTACACTCCGGCCTTCTTCAGGTGTTTGGAATGTCGAACTGAACCCTTTATTTCGCTCACTGGGGTAGACTGTTCTAGTTCTACGTGCCATGTTTAATGGATGTCAGTTATCAGTTATCTCCTGTTAATTTTCCTCTAAAAGTTCTCCACTGCCTTAACCGGATATTGAACTCACACTCTTTCATTCAATTTGACATTCCAACCACCTGAAGAAGGCCGGAGTGTACAACAGCCGAAATGTTGTTATAAATATGGCGACAAAGATGAGGACAATAGTCTGAGAACTGTTTGGAGATTTTTTGCAGATTGTGCACCATTTCTCTATCATCAGTTCTTTCAAGAGAAAAGTACCTGGCTTGATGCAAACCTTCACCATTATAATCAAATCATCTGTGTGGGCTTTCTAGCAATTCAGTTCCAAACTGAACTATGGCACCCTCATATGTTCTCACAAATATGCACCCATATAAACATCTTTATCACTAATGCAAGAAAACCACGTGATATCTGGCAATACCATGAAAATTCATAGGTTCTTCATCTCACTGTTATCAATTGATGATAAGTCAGATATAATGAAGGCTGAAATGGAAATGGCACCAAAACAACATTAGTCGTGAAGCCAATATTTTGAAAATATTTGCCTCCTAGGTAAAACGATAAACTACATCCGGCAGCAAGGCCTCTGATCGGGTGATTTTGAGGAGCATGGACCCACCTTTTAATTGCTTGTGTTCCCAGGTTGATCCTGGCCTGGGATGGTAGCACCTGTTAGGGTCCCAGCTATGGGCAAATAGGTGACCCCCAAACTGGGACCAAAACACTATGAAAGTGTAAAAATAGGTTTTAATACCAGAAATACTTTGTAAAAGAAGTATTACCAGCAATACATTTTTGAAAAAAAAAAAATTACCAGTGATAGATTTTTGAAGAAAAAATATTACCAGAAATAGATTTTTGAAGGAAAAAAAAATATTACCAGCAACACATTTTTGAAAAAAAAATACCAGCAATAAAAACTTTGTTGGCATTAAATAACCCATTGAGGTTGATATGACATAAAACAAACCAAACCAAACCAAACCAAATCTAAACTACTCCTGTGTCTAATCTTGGATTATCGCCCACTGATAAAATCTCACCGTGGCTAGATTTTTGAATTATCATGCATTGACAATATTTACGAGCAGAACAAGATTTTAAAAGCTCAATGTCTTTCTCAGTGACTTATCATAGAGTAATGGTGTATTTTTTCCCTCCTGCAAAATGTGACTAATCAACTACGGAGACTTAAATTTACTTTTCACTATTCACTTTTCATTTCATTTCTCATCTTTTCTTTTGTAAAATGTTCTGAAAATATATTTGTTAATAATTCCTTCTTCAAATTCTATGTCTTATTATTTCTTTGGATTTATAAGAATCGACCAAACGTTGTTAGTGAGTCAAATGTATCAGGAGCTTATAATTTCTTATCAAATGAATATATATACAGATATAGAAACAAGAGGAATGTAAAATCTATTATCCATCTTTTTTAACTAATTTTTTGAGTTTCACTAGTTCAAAAGTTTGAGGACACCCCTGGTAATTTTTTAAATTGGCTCCCAAAAGTAGTTGCTTTGTATTTTAAATAAGAGAAAATAATTATTCCACACTTCTCAAAATGTCCAATTAAGGAGCTTGCTGCCAGCTGTAGTTTACATCGTACCCTGACACAGTGTTTGAATTGCTAATGATGGAGGACATGTGGAAACTTAAATAAAATTTCAATAAAACCTTAAAAAATATAGATTTAATTCTTTCTAATCCTTTTTAAAAATTATTTCTATCGCAAATACAAATAAAGTTATAAATTTTTTAAAGTGCACACAGACTTTATGGACACCCTGTATTTGTTACTATTTCTTTGTTCAAATTCTAGGTCTTATTTTTCCTTTAGACTTAGACAAGTCCGCCAAAAATTGTTAACAGGTCAAATGTACCAGGAGTTTTATAACTTCTTATCAAAAGTGTTTATACCCGCAACACTACATATTTGAAAATACGATCCATTTACTATACAGCTGAAAGAAGAAGAAAGAAAACAAAACAATAAAGAAATTCATTTTATTCTGTTTTATATTCCTAATTCAACAAACATCTTATTCTATAATTTCATACTACTGTTACAACAAATGCTTCCAACAAATCTCATTGTGAGATGATGACATGAGTTCAGACATGGCTTCAGGGCCATGACATTGAACACTTCAACAATACCTTGCGATACCACCAGGTTTTGTTGGTTCTTTGTTATATTACGAGAGCATCAGGTGCAAGTAGATGCAATCACTGCCTCAATCATGAAGCCGGTTTCCTTTAATATCAACCAGACATCGGTCAGATATACGGAGACTGAAGTGGAAATAACACATAACCATCTGACTATAAAATGATGAATATTAGTCACATGGCTTACATTTCTAAGTCCTATCTTCTTCTATGTACCTTGTCCATTCAAGACATTGTCGATCAAGGCTCTCCACAATTTCCTGTCCTTTGTAGCTCTTAATAAATCCCATATTCTTCTATGTACTTTGTCCCTTCAAGACATTCTCGATCAAGGCTCTCCACAATTTCCTATAGTTTGTAGCTCTTAATGAAATCCCATCTTCTTCTGTGTGCCTTGTCCCTTCAAGATATTGTCGATCAAGGCTCTCCACAATTTCCTGTCCTTTGTAGCTCTTAATAAAATCCCATCTTCTTCTGTGTACCTTGTCCCTTCAAGACATTGTCGATCAAGGCTCTCCACAATTTCCAGTCCTTTGTAGCTCTTAATAAATACCATCTTCTGTGTACCTTGTCCCTTCAAGACATTGTCGATCAAGGCTCTCCACAATTTCCTGTCCTTTGTAGCTCTTAATAAATACCATCTTCTTCTATGTACCTTGTCCCTTCCAGACATTGTTGATCAAGGCTCTCCACAATTTCCTGTCCTTTGTAGCTCTTAATAAATGTTGTCTCTACATTGCTAAAAATACAATCCATTCAGTGTTGCTACAGAAAATATCACTAAACAAATAGTAAAGTAGAATAAATTAAAAAAAAAAAACTTATAGTACCACCTTGTTCTCCATTAGATCTTGCGAGCAGCATGTGCAAACAGATGCAGTCAGCTGCATTGAAGGCAGAGTCAGAATGACATCCTGCCATCTGGTTATAATATTGTACTTACACCAGTTAGTTCATTGATCAGATTGGTACTTACCTTGAACTTTTTTCCTCAATCTGTATGACCGAGATTTTGGAGAATAGTGATCATAGTTTGTGTACAGCAGGCGAATGGCACAGTTTGTCAGGGCCAGGATTTTGGGGATCTCAAATGTGAAACCCATTTCTTTAAATTCATAACTCTTGATCCTAATGAGACACAAAATAATTTCAGTGACAGCAGAAAAGCTCAAAACAAATTTTGCAAACAGAAGAAATGTTTGAAAGAGAAAAAAAATAATAACACGTATTCTAAATTTTTGAATCGTTTAACCCCAAGCAAGGCAATAAAGTCACTCTTACACAAAAGGTTACTTATCCTTTGTGTAATAGTGACTTTATTGCCCTGAAGAAAATGATTGATATTGCATTTAATTTTTTAAAGATCAAAGTTGGCTGAAAAGTAAGAAGCCAGAAGAGAGTTTTACAAGTAAGAAGGGCAAGAGAAGAAACTGTTAGTATAGAACATATGGTTACATCTCTTGACATTTCAACTGTAAAATGATGAGACCTTGCTGCCAATCTAGTACTGTACTTAAATTCATAAAGTCTAGGTGCTATAGTTCATCAGAATAATTACCATGAAAATATTTATAGAAAAGGCAGTGAGAAGCTATGTAATGGTGGTGGGTAAGTGAGTGAAGCTGAGATGTTAGGTCAAGACCAATAACATTGCAGATTCTTCTTTGGATTTTATCATGAATCTTCATATATCAGGACACAGGCCCATATGTGGCAGCAGTATTCAGTATAGAAACACAAGAAAAATTAAATATGAAACTTAACTGCAGTACCTTGTCAGTCATATTTAATGAAACCTGTACAAAAGAGGGGTTGCTGCCCAAATACACAATTACATATATATATATAATTGTGTATTTGGGCAGCAACCCCTCTTTTATACAAGTTTCCTTAAATATATATATAAATATATATATATATATATATATATATATATATATATATATATTAAAGGTATAAAATCTGTTGGTATATAATTCAACAGGATCCTAGTAATATAAAATATTAAAACTGATCGACAAAAGTAGCCCAATGAATTTATTATTACAGAGGAAAAATTAATACACAATAAAATCCAGAATCACCTCATATGGAGAGTAGGCTTATTTCAACAGACAAAAATATAATTTGTCTGTCTTATATCGACACTAGTATAGACTAAGTTTGTGTCAGAAATAGAAATTCAACTGTGAAAGCTACACAAAGACAAATAGCTTCCACCATCCTCTGACCATTGTCTTGTGCCTTTTGTCTGACTGAAACATTGAAATGGATAAATTCTATATCAGTTTTTTGACTGTTATTTCTTTTTTGGCAGCCTTTGTATTTGGAATTTTATTGTATATTAATATAATTTGACCAGCAATTCTTTTTTAGTACATTTTATTCAACAAAACTGACAAGGTACTTTTGTTTAGTTTGTTATTATACTTTTCTTGTTTTCATGCAAGTGGTCTTTTTTCTAGACTTAATGAGTGTAAAAGTTGACCAAACATTTTTAGATTGTGAACACCTTTCCACTAAACTATTGACTGTGTAAATTTGGTGTTACTGGAGATGGTGTAGTGATGGGTGTGTCTCCATTTAGTCATGTAGTTGCTAACGTGTGTATTAAAGAAAATTGTTTGTCGCTTCAGGATCTTGAATGGTCCTCTGCATATGGATACAGCACATTTGAGTGTAAAAGTATGTTTTAATAACAGAAGTATGTTTTTGTAAAAAGATTATTACCAGCAATAATTTTATGAAGAAAAAAATTATTACCAGCAATACATTTTTGAAAAAAAAAAAAATTATTACCAGCGATACATTTTTGAAGGAAAAAATATTACCAGAGATAGATTTTTGATAAAACAAAATATTACCAGCAATAAAAATTTTGTTGGTATTACATAACCCATTGAAGTTGATATGCCATAAAACAAAACAAACCAAAGCAAACCTGAAATGCAGGAAAACACCTCGGAAAAACTAATATGAGTGAACAATAAAATACTTAGGAAAGGCCAAGTGAATAAATGTAAAAAAATTCTTTTTTCAATTAAATATCACCAAATTTATGCCTCTATGTAGTTAAGTAAGTAATGACCCCACCGGAATTTTTACATAGTTTATGTCCAGAAAGAAAAATTTATATGAACACAAATAAGAATTAAATAAAAAACTTAATTGTCATATCTGGTCAGTTGTCTTTAACAGAATTTAATTACATATATATATATATATATATATATATATATATATATATACATATATATATATACATATATATATATGTATATATACATATATATATATATATGTATATATACATATATATATATATATATGTATATATGTATATATACATATATATATATATATATTTTTTTTTTGAATTGGACATAGTCCGACAATTTATTTAAAGACATTTATATATATTATGTTTAACGTTCATTCAGGCCGGTAAATGTTATTTAATACTGTTTATTATAAAACAGAGCATTTGCTTAAATACTTGTATCTATAAAAAAGAACGTTAAACATAATATATATAAATGTCTTTAAATATATATATATATATATGTATATATATATGTATATATATATATATATATATATATATATATATATATATATATATATATATATATATATATATGCACACAATGGTTTATCTATCAAGTATGTTTTATTGAAAGCAACAGACAACAATATTTTATCATAATTTCAGAGAGCTTCCTAAAGGTCATTTTATAGTAGAACTCTTTTTATTGTCTGAATTTCTGGGATGAGGAGTTATCATTATCGCATTATTTATATTAGGGCTATTGTCCTCATCTTTGTTGTTGTTATCACAATGTTTTGGCTGTTGTGTCCTCTAGTCTTCATCATGTGTATGCCAATCTGAGTAAGCTACAGGAAATTTAAAAATGAACCCTTAATTTAATGTACAGGGGTAGATTGTTCTTGTTGCACTGCCCACGTTTTGGGATATCTTACATGTCTTCAACAGCAGCTGTAACAAAAGAGAAAAGCTTTAGTGAGTGCAGTCTATCCATGAAAAGTAGCAGCAGCAGCACTCATCAGCAGGCAGGTTAGGTTTAAAGTGCCAAGTTCTTCATAGACAATTGTCTCATGGGACAATAGCCTCGTGGATTAAAGCTTTGGTTAGTGAATTTAGTGACAGAGTGTAATGTTCAATCTTTGGGCCAGGAAGCGTGTACTTGGACTCAGTAATAAAATAAAAAAAGGTGAGTGAAATATGAAAAATCTACCTGGCCATAAATCAAATGAAGGATTCAGTTTAGAATTTACCTTGGTCTTTGATAAAATCCAAAGAAGAATCAGCCACTCGGCTTTAGTTATTTCAATCACTGTGTAATGTTGCCTTTTTGTGCTTTTTCTATAAATACTTTCATGGTAATTGTTCAGATGAGCTCTTCACTATGATACTGAGACTGTTAGAATTTAAGCACAGTACTAGACTGGCATCAAGATCTCATTAATTTACAGTTGTGCTGGTTAGATGTAACCATAAATTCTATGCTAACAGTTTCTTTTCTCACATTTCTCGCTCCGTCCGGCTCCATGCTTTCCAGCTAACTTTAATCTGCAAAATAATTTAAAGTCAATGTCCTCCTGATTACTCTTTTCTCTTCCTGCTCAGTATTAAAGTTTCTGTTCCTAATTCTCCCACACCCAGTAACCCCTTGTGTCTTAGTGGCTTTACTACCTTACCTGTGGTAATACCGATTAAAAAAAAAAAAACAGAATGTTACCCAGAATGACATACATCTGATGAAGGCCAGTAGACACAACAGCCGAAACGTGATAACAACAAAAATAAGGATAATAGACTGACTATAAATAGTATAAATAATGATAACTCATTTTAATCTTGAAATATATATACCTCTGAATATAATGATGCTTACTTACCTAAGGTTTTTTCCTAGGTTCCCCCAAATACACAGTGTTATGCTGTCATTTTTTCCACACAGCTGAAGGTTTGAAGTTTCTGGATCAGCATTCTTGGAAGCATTGCACAATTCCACATGTGTACAAGAATCGAGTTTGAATTGAAGAAGATTATCAAGGTTGATGATGGTCTGAAAAGTTCAATTAAATATGACTGTAATTTTTTTTTTAATCATATCTCTCCAAGCAAGGCAATAAAGCCATTAAGATGCAAGGGCTTAGTGAGTGTTAGGGCATATGAGATGATAACGATTGACAAGGCATATAAATTTTTGCAGATCAAGGTTGACTGGGAATCAAGAAGCCAGAAAAGAGATCCACAATTTCATCTGAAATAAAATATTGGACTGTGTATCAAAATGATTTACTTTACTATGCTTTCTGAAAATTTTCAAGGCCTTGTCAGCGTCATCATTGACAAATGATGGCTGGCCACTACTAGGCATTATTTCAACAACAAATCACCATCCATAAACTGCTTTATCCAGACACTATTTACATTGTTCAGACTATCGTCCTCATCTTTGTTGCCATATTTATCACAACATTTCGGTCGTTGTACACTCCAGCCTTCTTCAGGTGGTTGGAATGTGGAACTGAACACATGGCACAGTGGATAAAGGCATTAGTTAGATCCAGTGTCAAGACCCAGAGAGTGTGAGTTTAATACCTGGTTAAGGCGGTGGAGAACTTGGAGAGGGGAATTAACAGGAGATAACTGATAACTGACATCCATCAGACATAGCACATGGAAGTAGAACAGTCTACTTCAGCGAGTGTAATAAAGAGTTCAATATGACATTGCAACCACCTGAAGAAGGCCAGAGTGTACAACGACCAATATGGCAACAAAGATGAGGACAATAGTTCGAACAATGTAAATAGTGTACATAATACCTCATCTCAGAAATAGAGACAGATGCTTTATCCAGCTTTGAGAATTATCGTTGGATCTTGTTTGAATTCCTTCTACTTCCCAAATTCCGTAAGCAGCTTCTGCAACTTTGAAGCAGTGTTCATATTTTATTTTTATTTTTGTTAGTTAAGTTCACCCCAAGTAAGGCAGTAAAGCCACTGAGACACAAGGGATTACTGTGTGTGGAAGTGTTAGAAACAGGAACACTAGATAGGGAGTGAGAAGAGAGTAATCAGGAAGAGAGTAGATAGTGATTGACATTGCATTTAATTTAAAGTTGGCTGGAAAGCATGGAGCTGGAAGAGATTTCTAGCCGTGAGAAATGCAAGAAAAGAAACTGTTAGCATAGAATTTAATGGCTACATTTAGCTACAGCTCAGCTGTAAAGTGATGAGATCTTGACACTAGTCTCAAAGAGTGTTTAAATTCAAACAGTCTCAGTACCATAGCATTTCATTTGTTTTCATGTGCTCATACAGCTGTTTTTCTCAAGACAAGCAACATTTGTATAAAGACTTATAATTTTTTGTAAATTTTATAAATATTTTTATATTTGTACTAGCAGCATAGCCCGGCGTTGCCTGTACTTGATTAAAAAATCATACGACTCATACAGCAATCGCTATCACTTGACTTAAAATATTTTTGCCCTTCCTTGCCTTTAAAGGAGTGTCTTTTTCCGTGCTGATGTTGCTACATGCCTTACTTCTTGCCTATCTAACACTGCAAATTTTTTCTAAGGTCTATACTAAACATTAAATCTGTTACGAAAAAAGAACTAAACAAAATGAACACAAAACAATCAGCTTTAAAAACGGACTCGTAACTGGAAAAACCGAATGAAAAAAGAATGTTAACAACAAATACTTTTTCACACCCAACCCAGTTCTGCAGAATCAGAATCAACATTGAGTTTAAGCAAGTGAATGAGCCAATTGGAGTAAAGTGCCATGCAGATTTAAATTTTTCCCACTTGTGACGAATGCAGCTAGCATGCTAGTTGACATTTGTGTCAGTCAGCTGTTGGCTCTCACATTGGCCAATAGAATCTTCCTGCCTACTTGTGGCAGCCAGCTATAGGCTCTCACTCTGGCCAGTAGAAAATGGCTGCAAACTACATGAGAACTACCATAGAAGCATGAAAAAATTGATTATTTCCACTATCGATGGGAGTTGGGAAATGCAAAGTCAGTCTTGGCCTTCTTATTAACTTGGAGCATGTGCATGTAAATTTTCGTGCAAATCTGTCTAAAATTGCGGCCGTGCATTTGTTACACACACACACACACACACATCCTGCCTTTTAGAGATAGAGATACAATTTTCAAACAAACCTGAAGAAGACAGACATACTCTGTTGAAATATTGTTGAACACTGTGTTTCTTTTTCTTTTCTTTTTCTTTTCTTCAATCGTTGCTCTTCTCAAAGTGTTGAAAAATATTGGAAGACTTACGTCAATCATTTTGATTTTTAATACTACTACAGTTACTATTATTACTACTTTGAGTAGATGAAACTTGTCAGCCCAGGAGGATAGTCCACCTAAGAGAAGGGCAATTCTAATTTTAAACCTCCACTACCTGGAGTCCCTAAGACAGTCCAATGTCACATTCAATTTTGTTCTGGCAGATGCCAAGTTGTATTGGACTCTACCTTTTCTTTGGACAACTTTGGTGGCATGGAGAGGAGAGACATGATACATAAGCCCGTGCCCAGAGCACAGTCAGAGATTGGTGGCAATGTCTCATCATTTTACAGTTGAAATGGCTAGATGGAACTGTAAGTTCTATGCTGACAGTTTCTTCTGCTGCACTTCTCACTTGTAGAACCATCTTCTGATTTCTCACCAAGTTTAATCTTCAAACATTTAAATGCAATATCAAATGTTATCTACTGTCTTCTTAATTCTTGTTCTTTTATTGTTCTTTCTCCTTAATAGAGTTTTGTTTTCCACATATTCTCTAACACTCAGTAACTTTTTGTGTCATAGAAGGTTTATTGCCTTGCTTGGAGTGAAATGGTTAAAAAACGTATAATGGAATCATAAATAGTTTTGTTATGAAACCAAATTACAGTAAAAAAAGTCATTTTTTTTTTTTTTTTTTACTGTAACATTCAACCTTTACAAGCCCTGGAGGCCATTTGAGGTAGACAGTTATGTTAAAAGGCAATTTGTGCATATAGGAGTGGAAGATAACAGTTAACCCTAGCATTGAACAGATTAAGATTGTAGTGATTGGGGAAACATCCTCTTGGGAGTCAGGTTTGAGAATAATTCGTCATAATGAAGGGCTTGGAAATACTTTTGCACTCTGTCAAGGCTGGAGAATGAGGTCTGGTCAGCTTCCAACCAAATATGGAAACAGTATTCCCTCTTTGGGCTGATCTTGTAAAGGATAGCAGGAGGGGTCAGATACTTACTTGAGCGCTTATTGGAGTTAATCTGGAACATGAAACAATCTTGACATGAGATATGCACATTTATAGGCAAGAAGACTGACACATGTGTTTATTTGATGGGACTATATGCAACAATGGGCACGTGGAAGGAGTGGTTAGAACATTCGCATTCTGACCATGAGACCTGGGTTCAAATCTCACCATTGTCATCAGACAGGAGACTGCCTGATGTTATCAGACTGGAGAGGTTGATCCCAGCATGTGGCACCTTTGAAAAGTGCTTGAAAATCATACCATAGTTTAATCCAAGCCTTGTGAGTGAAATTGGGTCGATAAAACCCTTGATAACCGATAACCCCACTGCCAATAACTGTGTTAGCACAAAGTCACAAGTCATTGTGGCTGAGGGTTTGAGTGTGCTGGCCTTATTCAAATTGTTGATCCCGCTAGATAACATGCTCTTTCCCAGAAACTGTAACTAAGGTCTGCTCAGCATAGTTGCAGTATGAACCACAGGTGGGCTCTGTGGGTATTGAATAATCTCAAATGTGCATGAGCAAGCATCTGCAATAGGGATTGGCTAGACAGGTATCCTTGAATATGAGTGGCCACCTATATATATATATATATATATATATATATATATATATATATATATATGCAACAATGTATTGGGAACTGGAAAGGGATATCACCTAAGAGCAAGCTCAAGGGAGTTAACCCTATAAATAAATATGCATAAAATAATCTTTAGAATAAAGACCTGTAAAATAAAAAGTAAAAATACAGATGCTACTAAGTTTTATCTGGCATAACACTGATTATAAATAACCATCTTTCAAGAAGCCGAAATATCTTGATATATGGCACACCATCTTCCTTTATATGGGCATCCTAATCATCTTAAAACTTATTCAACCATAAAAGCATCAAAGTAAAATTTTAAACATTTTTGTTCCCTGGGGAAAAATGTGAAATTAATGAACAAGGTGTTCTTGGGCTTGAGAATGGGAAATTTCTCAAAAAAATAAACATTACCACCTAACCAATTCTACAAGTGGTAAATTCAGAAAGAAATTTATTTAGCTATCATGATTCATGCACAAACTGAACAATCTTCGTAGATGTTTGAAATTTTTGCCTGAATGTTCAGCTGTAAGCATAGTAACCAGGAGGCAGTAACTTTATGTCATGAATATTCTAGAAATTTACTCAAGGTTATTCAAGGTCAATTATTCCTGAAAGATAAAACATTGATAATAAATTTGACACTTTCTTTTTACTGGGGAGCCTATATTGGGTTTTGTCTGATGATTTTCTAAGTGTAGCATATACAGGGTGACCCAAAAAAATGGGACTTTTTGAAGTGCTTCTAGACTCTCCCTTTAATTCACAAAACAGCTGAAGAAAAATTCCAAACAATTATATTCCCAAACCTAACACACAGAATTTAGGATTAAACAAAGACCCGGGAATTCTCAGTGCTTAAGCTTGAAGCATAAACAACAACTAAAACTGCAGTTTCATTTTGTTAAGTGTCACTAACCGAACAGAAAATGACTATATTTTCATACAAGTTTAGACACAGTATTCCTTTTTTTATTAGTATTTTCTGATCATGTATAGGGTGACCCCAAAAAACAGGAATTTTTGAGGTGCGTATTGCCAGACATGAGCAAGTGGCAACACTGCGAGACAGTGACATTGAGCCAGTAATCATTTCGCCATTTTAGTAACGAGAATGAAATTCACAGTATCCCAGCTGAGATGTTGCAGCAGTCAATGAGGAATCTCAATAGAAGATTTCAAGAATGCATTCGTACAGGAGGACGCCATCTACAGGACGTAATTTTAAAAAAATGAAAATTCCATCATTGTTTCTTAAATGGCATGTTTTAAGGTTTCAATTACTATGAATTAAATATTTTTCTTCCATCATTCTTGGTTTTATTGGATTGTTAAAAAGTTCCCGTTTTTTTGGGGGGGGTCACTCTATATTTAGGATAAAGCTGAAAATATAGAGCAGAAAATGGAGCTCAAACTCACTTTTCAGTCAAAATTGGTTTAGCAGGACAAACTTGTTAACCATTACACCATGTTGAAGTGCCTCCTAAGGGTATGTATGTGTAGATATTATTTTATATTAATATTTAAATATTCAGCCAGTGAGTAAATAGAAAATCTGTAAACTATCAGGGGTTATACTTTGACAAAGTGACCTTTTTTCTTACCTCTTGGAAGCGTGCAATATGTTTTTCTGTCAGATCTTCATCGTCGGTTATGTCCATATGAATTAGGTCCTGCAATTCATTTATCAGCTGTCAAGAAAATATAAAGGTAGCTTTTATCCAAATCAATAACTGTATATGTCATATATGTTGTCCATATAAATATATACTGAAAATCTTTTACATTGTAGCAAGTCCTGATAAAAATAAAAGTAAAATATATAAAGACCTGTAGTGGACCATGCGGTATGTGAATGTGAGAAGAGAAGATGAGTTATCTCTAGGTTATGGCTTCCGCTGGCTGGTCCAGCTACATAAGAATGTTGGACTTTAATGGAGTCCAAAGAAACAAACAAGACCGATATACATGTATGCGAACAAATATATATTAATAACAAATAGATTAATACACGAATTACAAATACATTGAAGACATGAATAAAATGTTACAGTGTCTGTATGGAGAGTTGTGTGTGTTGAATTGAATGTCCGTACGAGGTGAATTTTGTTTTAGCGTGTTCCCAGAATATGGGAAACGCTGGTTGTGTATAAGAGTTCACATATTGGAAATTTTAAGAGAAAGTTTTATATACCTCGCCTCACGTGCGAGGTTGCGGCCCGCGGCCGAAGTCGAGATAGTTGCTCGCACGTGCGCGTAAGCAGAGAAAAGAGAGGGAGAGAGGCGAAAGGTCAGCCAGTATTTATACTCCCGGGAGAGAGAGACCCCTGTTGACGGGTTAAGGAAATGAGGAGGAGCTAACTGCGACAGACCCTTTCATTCTTTCTTTCTCTTATATATATACATCTCGACTCTCAAATAAAAAGAGGAAGAAGAAGAAAAGATTGAACCTGGCCGAAAAATGCCAGAAATATGCGGAAACAGAGCTGACTGATTTGTGACTGAAAACTAACAAAAATCAGGGAGGTTCCATGCATAACTTTTGATATAAAAAAATGTAAAAGAAAAGAACATTGGAAAATAAAATAATTTTGGCAAAACAAAAAAATTAGCACCAAGAAATTTTTAGCTGAAACCAAAAGTTCATGCCAGAATCTAGGAGGCTGGCTGAAAGGATATAAGCTGACACGCTAGAAGGAGGATGGCAGGAGAAGATAGACAAAAGACACTACTACAGAGAAACCAGCCATGTATGATACATATAAAAATAGTTAAGAGGTCAAGAGTTCAATGATATTTCTGTCCTCCTTTGGGGTGAGAAAAAGACAATAGATCGACACTGACTTATTTCTAATGCCACTACTACCCCTAATCATCACTACTAAACATTTCTCCAGACTGCTATCAATATCCGACTAATAAATGAACATTTTGCTACACTGAATACCAAATGACTCATTCTAAAGAAAATAAATAAAAAATTATTATTTATTTTATACCCTTAAATCAGTTCGTCTTATTCCAAATATTCAATAAAATGATCACCAAGAATATGCAATCTATAACACTAAATCCGCAAAGGTGACCTCCTGATGCTGACATAGTCATCCACAACAACATCGATTGTTTGATAGCAATTTTATTTCAAAAACATTGACTTCCATAAATAAATCTAGCAGAAATAGGCACTATGCTAGGAAATGAGAGAAAAAATCATCCTTGTTGTTTAAAATTGCTCTTTCTAATAGTATTGTGGAAGGTCAAGATAGTGAAAATGTGCCTGCGACAAAATATCCAATTCTTTTTTAAATAAAAAGTAAAGGAAAAGAAGACAGCAGATACAATGCAAATACAAATTTTTTTTATATTGTTGGTGATTTTACAAAATTGTTTTTTGTTTTTAAAGTTTCTTCCTACGAAGACAATTTTGTAATAATACGATTTTTTGCCTAAAATCTTTCCATTTTTGCTTAAAATCTTATTAGAAAGCATGTTTCGATCATTGTATGTGGTCTTCCTCAGACTAATTTCCTCATATTTGTCTTTTTTTCAAAATTCAATCGGTGATCATGATATTAATACATCCTAAATAAAAGTTAAAATTCATTACAATTTTTAATTCTTGCTCTTTTATTTTTCTCTTTCTTTAATAGTATTTTTATTATATTCTCTAACATTCAGTTGCCCCTTGCATCTTATTGGCTTCATTGCCTTGTTTGGGGTGAAATGAAAACTTTTTCCTCATTAGTAAAAATAGAATAGTCAGTGGACTGTAATATGTGGTTGCTCTCTGACAGCTATGCATATGTAGTGGGGAACAAGTCATGTGACCAATCACAAGACAGTTTTTGGCCATGCAAGAAATCAGAAGGGACTTCCTTAGGTGGGAGGTGTGATGGGAGGTGTGAGAAAAGAAACTGTTATAGTAGAAGTGGCGCTTGCATTTAGCTAGTTCAATAGTAAGACGGTGAGACCTAGTTGCCGATTTAGTAGCACACTTAAATTCATGTAGTCAAGGCACTAGGATTTTTGTCCTGGTGCATTGACTACATAAACAGTTATGAAAATATTTGTAGAAAAGACAAATCATATCGATGAGAAAGTGACTGCCAAGTCAAGATGCCAAGTCAGGATCGATTACATTACAGATTAAGTTATGTGAAGTTTATAAAACTTTTGTAACCTAGGGAAGGTTACTGAATAGAATAATCACAAGAAGGTTGGTAATGAACGATAATACTTAGGACAAGAACAATATATATAAGATTCACCAGTGGTGCATAGAAAAAGTAGTCAACTGCTAGAGATGAGTCAAGTGAATTCCACAATGAATCTCCAACTGCAGACCAACATACACTATTTACTACTGTATGTATGTGAATGGGGACATACCCACTATTGCCTGTAGGTATTCTACAACAAAAACGAAAATATTAGACTAAGAACTCAAATCAGGTTCTTAAATAGCCTCAAGACTTTCAAACAGATCTCATGCATTGTGCCAAACGTGTTCGGAAATATCTAAACTGTCAACTGTATACAACTGTTTTCTTAGATCAATGAATAAAAATGACTTTGAGTGAATGAAACCTGTGTGAGTGAGGACCATCCTTTTTTAAACCTCATGGAGTGGAGATACAAAATCACCAGAAACTATACCAAATAACAGACACCCCATCATTTGAGGACTACCAACAGCAGCAATGGCTAAAATGGATAGCACACTTAACTCAAAGAGCAAATAATGACATAGTCAATATGGTGATGTTCCACACTACTTTGAAAAAAAAGTTAGGAAGAAAAAACCAATGAATACGGAACAGTGTGATTATCAGCTGGACACAACCACTTTCTCAGATCAATGGTTAAAAATGGTTTGAAGTAAATGAAGCCTGTAGCTTTTAGTGAGAACCCTCCTGTTCAAACCTTGTGTACTGGCACTACAGAATCACAAACAAAGAACTTTACAAAATAACAGAAACCACATCGGTTGACGACTTTCAACAACAGCAACAACTAAAATGGATAGCACATATCCCTCAATGAAAAAATAATGACATTGTTATGTTTTACATATCTCCCTGTGTAGTAGCACTTGTAGTACAGTTCTCTGTGTTATATTTAGCAAACGGGTTTGCTAGGCATAGCCCTTATGTTCGCCAGTTGTTCTCTATTTATACTTGTCTATCTGATTTGCCTATGATACTACAGACATAATGACACATTCTGTACTAAATCAAATAAAAATTAAGAAGGAAGCACCTGTCAATAATGAAAAGAGTGATAACAGCTACTAAACTTGATAAAAACTATTTTCCTGAAAGCTTGTTTTAATAGAAAGATTTTATAAATTTCAATTGTAAGTAGCCTTGGCTGCTCAGTTAAAATTAGTGTGATCTCTTCCAAAGATTAAGAGTGCAACCGATAGCAGAAGGAATGAGTATGAATAGAGAAACTATGATGAAGATTCAAACAGCGGATATGAGAAGGAGAATAAAAAAACATGGTGTTTACAAGTTTCTGGCTTTTCTTTTCTTTCTTTGTATGTTTCAAGACATAAGCGGTCATGGCTCTCCACCTCCCTCTATCCCTTGCAGCTCTCAATATGTTCCTTCCCTCAACTACCTCCTCCAGACCACATTCTGTCATCCACTTGCTTAAGTCCGCCAGGTATGTCATGCATTGTTTTCTCTTGCCCCTCTTGCCCTCCTTCCTCATAATGTGTCCCAGAAACTTCAGCTGCCTCTTCCTGATGTTAAGTATAAGCCACCTCCTTGTTTGCATCCTCTCTAAGACCTCATCGTTTCTCACACGCTCGGTCCATGATATCCTTAACATCCTTCTGTAAAACCACATCTCCATTGCCTCGAGTCTCTTCTTCATCTTTGAGGAAATCATCCAACATTCGCTGCCGTAAAGAAGGACAGATGTCACGTAACAGCTCAGTATTCTTTTCTTTGTTGCCAATGAAACCCTGGCTAATGAATCCGTTAAAAGATGGACTGTCCAAAAAACTTAGATCCCTCGTGGTTTTTTTAAAAATTGAAAAATTCCTTGAATGGACAAATATTTGCTGACATCCCGCAACATGGGAATACATTGCTGAAAGGTAGGATCAAAAACAAGTTCCAAGAATGTTTCTAGGAAGAGAACCATTGTCTCACAAAATGCAATGCCTCACAAAGGGAGGAATTGGAAGGTGACAGCAGCCAATGGTAAGCAAACTTTCAAAGGCCTCATCTGGGAATTAAATTATTCCTTGTAAGGGTGTTCCAATAACTTGGACCAACTTTAAATGTAAATTAAGTTTAAGTGTCTAACGATGTTTTCTTTTTCTTCACTTTTAACAACTTAAGTGTTTGGCAATTTCAACCATGGAAAGATTAACAATCAAACAACGTGTTAAAGTTATTGAAGCCTATTACAAAAAAATGGACATTCAAACAGAATTTGAATGAGACGTTCTCAGGTTGCATCATCTCTCGAAACAGCAAAGTCAATTGATCACCACGATTGTGTGACTTGACGTTTTTTAGATTTCTTCCTTTGGGAGTCATCTCAAAAGTAAGGTCTATGCCAGCAATCCAACAATTCAAAAGCTGAAGGATAAGATAATAAGGCATATTGGTGAGATCGAGGAGCAACTATGTAGAGATGTCATCAAAAATTTTGACCATCGAGTGGAGGTGTGTCACCGAAGCCTTGGCAGACATTATGGCGATATTAATTTTCACACATAATTGTCATGACCTAAATAACATGATCCAATAGAGAAATAAATAAATTTTCACTAATAACATTGATTTATTTACTGCTGACTTTGATCCGTCTTAATGAAACACCCTTTATATTACATAAGTTATAAAAACTTGTTTTCATGTCTAAGGCATTTACTTACAGAAAGGTCCAGATCTGTGTTTTTCAACACAGTGTGAATATTGTCATTTTCATTGTAATTTGACTGAAGACTGATATAAGTGTTGATATCCCCTTGAATTGTTGGGTCCGGGGTTCCATCACATCTCATGAAACGCTCCCACTGCAAAAGAAAGCAATTGTTATTTTTTACTAAGACTAGCTTAGTATGGCACAAAGATACAAGTGTAGAGCAATCAGTGAAGTTCAAAATTCCTACTGTGAAGCAATTGTCAACCAGTCTATCTCGTTAAGCATTACCCAATTCTAAAGTAAGCAAGAAAGATTAACTGTTGCAGATCAAATGACTGAGAACCACACACAATTCACTTTCACGAAGGTGAACCACTATACAGTGTAAGCCAAAAATAGCACATAATTTCCGTTTTCACATACACCTGTTGATTAAGAATAAAATGTGAATATGTGGACTCTCTGGTCAATGGAAGGTCTACCTTTTCACAAAGCAAACTTTTCTTGTTTTATTTCTATGGAATAAATGTTTTATTAAATTTCAGCTTGTCCTTTCATTCTATATTCTATTGTTGAAAATGAATTGACAAGTGGCTGTGATATCTCCACATGAGATAAAAATATCACTTCACATCTTTTGATGAGGCTGGATGGTCATTGTGGAGAACTGCAGCATATGTTTGCTGCAACTGTTCAGTGATGATTCAGTGTCGGCAAAAGTAGATTAGCTGCTTTGATTTTGGCATTTTGTGCAAATTACTTCAAAATTAAAAAAAAATAAAAACAATGAAAATACTCTCACAATGGCAAAATTATTTTTTCTTCAGAGACAGCTGTATATGTTTTGTTTACATGTTTTGTTTACATATGTTTTGTTTACATATGTTTTGCTTACATATGTTTTGTTTACATATGTTTTGCATACATATGTTTTGCTTACATATGTTTTGTTTACATATGTTTTGTTTACATATGTTTTGTTTACATATGTTTTGCTTACATATGTTTTGTTTACATATGTTTTGCTTACATGTTTTGCTTACATATGTTTTGTTTACATATGTTTTGCTTACATATGTTTTGCTTACATATGTTTTGTTTACATATGTTTTGCTTACATATGTTTTGTTTACATATGTTTTGTTTACATATATTTTGCTTACATATGTTTTGCTTACATATGTTTTGTTTACATATGTTTTGTTTACATATGTTTTGCTTACATATGTTTTGTTTACATATGTTTTGCTTACATATGTTTTGTTTACATATGTTTTGTTTACATATATTTTGCTTACATATGTTTTGCTTACATATGTTTTGTTTACATATGTTTTGTTTACATATGTTTTGCTTACATGTTTTGCTTACATATGTTTTGTTTACATATGTTTTGCTTACATGTTTTGCTTACATATGTTTTGTTTACATATGTTTTGCTTACATATGTTTTGTTTACATATGTTTTGTTTACATATATTTTGCTTACATATGTTTTGCTTACATATGTTTTGTTTACATATGTTTTGTTTACATATGTTTTGCTTACATATGTTTTGCTTACATATGTTTTGCTTACATATGTTTTGTTTACATATGTTTTGCTTACATGTTTTGCTTACATATGTTTTGTTTACATATGTTTTGCTTACATATGTTTTGTTTACATATGTTTTGCTTACATATGTTTTGCTTACATATGTTTTGCTTACATATGTTTTGTTTACATATGTTTTGCTTACATATGTTTTGTTTACATATGTTTTGCTTACATATGTTTTGCTTACATATGCTTTGTTTACATGTTTTGCTTACATATGTTTTGTTTACATATGTTTTGCTTACATATGTTTTGTTTACATATATTTTGCTTACATATGTTTTGCTTACATATGTTTTGTTTACATATGTTTTGTTTACATATGTTTTGCTTACATATGTTTTGCTTACATATGTTTTGCTTACATATGTTTTGTTTACATATGTTTTGCTTACATGTTTTGCTTACATATGTTTTGTTTACATATGTTTTGCTTACATATGTTTTGTTTACATATGTTTTGCTTACATATGTTTTGCTTACATATGTTTTGTTTACATATGTTTTGCTTACATATGTTTTGTTTACATATGTTTTGCTTACATATGTTTTGCTTACATATGCTTTGTTTACATATGTATTGTTTACATATGTTTTGTTTACATATGTTTTGTTTACATATGTTTTGTTTACATATGTTTTGTTTACATATGTTTTGCTTACATATGTTTTGCTTACATATGCTTTGTTTACATATGTATTGTTTACATATGTTTTGTTTACATTAGTACAGAGTTAACATTTACAACCTTTATTAACATTTAACTTAGTTGAAAACTTTGATAATCTCAAAAAGTCTTCTGACGAGTCAATGGTGAAAAACAAAATATTTATATTTCTCATACAAAATATTAATAATTTTAATAAAATGTATTGTGAACAGATGAATTGGAATTTGAACTTTTCGGTAGTAAGCAGAGCTTGGAGAAAGACTGAAAAATAAAAGCAAGTACATTGTAGTTACTGAAATCTTTAAGTTTTAAAAATATGAAGAAATGAGGAGTTTCCCCAAACTTTTTGTCTGAAGTGTATATAAATATTTGAGCTACTCTTTCATATAAATGAGCTGAGAATTACATTTAAGCATGAGACTGTCACTATTCAGTGATGATACTTTGGTCTGCACAGCTTATATTTATACACACTCTATCACTCACACTGAGCATTTTTCTCTCATAAATATAGCATACATTAAAACTATCTTACCATATATATATATATATATATATATATATATATATACACACACATGTATATATATATATATATAATCCTCTTCTTCTCCCTCCAACTATGGGTAAATAGCAGGACAGACTGGGTTCTATAGCCTTTGATGGCAACTGGTCTAGGAGAAGGACAACTCTGAATTCAAAACCTGCGGAGGGTCGTTTGGGGACCTTGTGGCACTTAGTGCACCAGGTCTTTGTATTCGTCCCTTCAATATTTATATATATATATACACACACACACATGCATATATATATATATATATATATATATATATATATATATATAGTTACTACTGAAGCTACTCTTTCAGAAAAATGACCTGAGAATTACATTTAAGCATGAAACTGTCACCATTCGGTGATGATACTTTGAAAGATTGAAGTTTAAAAGCAGTAAAATCGACCTTGCTAATCGAACGCTCCTCTGTGGCTTGATCAGTTAAGGCACGTCAGGCTAAATGACGGTTCCGTATAGGATACAGGTTCGATTCCTGTTGAAGGACGAATATTTTCTATGAAAATTTCTCAGACATCCAGGCCGGTAAATGTTATTAATACTGTTTATTATAAAACAGAGCATTTACTTAAATATTTGTATCTATAAAAAGAATGTATAAACATAAAAATGTCTTAAAATAATTGTCGGACTTTTTCCATTTCATAATGTGTGACGTCATTTGTTTACATTTGGATACGCTTTGAGTAGATATGAATGTACATGAGAGATTCGTGGAAGATTGAAGTTTAAAAGCAGTAAATTCGACTTTGCTAATCGAACGATCTTCCATGGCTCGATCGGTTAAGGCACATCAGGCTTAATGACGGTTTTGTATAGGATAGAGGTTCGATTCCTGTCGGAGGACGAATATTTTCTATGAATATTTCTCAGACATTCAGGCCAGTAAATGTTGTTTAATACTGTTTATTATAAACAGAGCATTTACTTAAATATTTGTATCTATAAAAAGAATGTATAAACATAAAAATGTCTTAAAATAATTGTCGGACTTTGTCCATTTCATAATAAATGTATATATATATATATATATATATATATATATATATATATATATATATATATATATTTCGGCAGCATGTTTTCAATGAGACATGTTTCGTTGAATAATTTAGACATGTTCTGTCTACTTATTCTTGAGAGGATCCTTTCATATTCATGGATAAGCATTTTTGTGTGATTATTGAAAGACGAGAGGAAATCGCTGTGTTGATACATATTATATTTATACTATCCATTGTATGTCAGGAGAGAAAATGAAAGAAATATCTGGAGACTGCATTTTATCAAAAATTTATAATTACAGTTATTCGTTGTCTATAAAATGGTAAATAATAAATGTTTCAATATCGTTGGATGGAAATAAGCAAATCTAATAAATAAACAGTATTTAATATTTTGCTGACGATTCTCACGATTAAAGAAAATGTATAAATACGCTTTCAAATGTTTGTGATTTTTCAAAATTCTAATTATTGCATTTTAAAACAAACATTGCTGAGGTTGACAAAAACGTATACAGTAATAACAAGTTTCAAGGGAATAACTGTTCTTTAGACGCACTGTTTTTATTGTGGGCATGAGGTTAAGCATTGCCAATGTTTTTTTATATTTCTTATTCACTGTTTAAACTGATTCTTCCAAGTTGGAAGAAATGGGCCCAGATTAATGAAATGACCATGATTTTTTTTTATTATCCTTGGTAACAGACCTTTGCATTTTTGCGTTTTTCAATGGCTGCTCTTTGGAACATGCTTTCTTGTTCTTCAATCATTGTAGCAATCTCTGTCAACTCAGTGACACGTATTTTTCGTTCCTGCGAAATAAAAAAATAAAAGATTAGAACAATTCATTCATTCAAGCACGACCAAGAAGAGGGAGTTAAAAATGTTTCTCTGAAGATGAATTAATTTCCAAGATTTTATTCTATTTCTAATTTTTTTAAAAATGGTATCCCCAATCAAGGCAGTAAAGCCACTGAGACAAAAGGCCTTACAGGGTGTGGAAGAATTAGGAACAGAAACATTAATAATGAGCGGCAAGAGAAAAGAGTAATCAGGAGGACAGTAGATAGCGATTGGCATTGCATTTAAATTTTTGCAGATTAAAGTTGGATGGAAAGCATGGAGCTGGAAGGGAGTTCCACAAGTGAGAAAGACGTGTGAGTGAAGAAACTGTTAGCATGGAATTTACAGCTACATCTAGCTAACTCAACTGTGAATTGATGTGATCTCAGTGCCAGTATAGAACTGCACTTAAATAAAAAAAACTCAAGGTACCATAGCAAAGAGCTCATTCGCAAAATTACCATGACAGTATTTAAAGAAAAGACAAGAGGCAACTTTACAGCAGGGGGAAAGTGAAGGGAACCAAGCTGCCAGTTCAGGACCAATAATATTGCAGATTCTTCTTTGGATTTTATCAAGGAGCTCAAGATAAATAACAGGGGCAGCGGACCATATGTGGCAGCAATATTTAAAGCATGGGCGAATGGTAGACTTATAGATATGTAAGACAGCTTCTGGAGAGAAAAATTGTCTTGCATGACACAGTAAACTGACTTTCTTAGCATCTGACCTGGAGGTTAGCATCAGCCATGCTGATGGAAGGCAGTAAGGAGTCTCTTAGATGATTAATGGAGAGAATAAATAAAAATCAATCTATCTTCATTTAACTCTGGTGTCTCTTGTAGGCAGGAATTTTCCCCAGTTGCATATGTGTGTGTGTGTGTGCGCTTGTCAGAGTGGAATGAACAAAAGGCATGAACTGTTTGACAGCTTTTATCTGTGGTTGAAAGAGAGTGCGAAATTGTGATATTTTGTGGGAAATTTGACTAGACGTTTCATAGAGAAAGATTTCTCCACGTGTCCCCACGCGAAACAAGAAATCTAAGTATCAGACTGCTAGGACTGATACGTGTCTTCTGCAGCAAGGGTTGTGTGTAGTTTTTCCTTTGGGTAGGTGTCTTGAAGAGAGATTTCACTGTTTTTTTCCCATGAGGAAAGTGAAATCTTGGGTCAAGCTCCCAGGATAGGCCAGAGTGGTTGATATCAAATCCTTGGATGAACTAGGGATCAATAAAGTGCCTGGGGATCAAGTTAAACTTTTAGGGGGTCAAAATAATTATGCTTTTGAAAAACATCAGGTTGGAATTAAATGATATCTTTTATGGATTCTAAACATAAAATAGATATTTACTGTTCTTGATAATGAGCAGTGATGCCCGAGAGTAAAAAAAATCAGAACCATTATGAATTTTGGAAAATTTCTTCATAAACTTGATCTGGCTTGGTGACAACTCATACACTAACAAGAAAAATAAACTTGAATACTGAACAGATGAAACTTACCAGTAGAATAAAACAGGTTTGAATGAAATCTTGCTGTTTAATTACACATTTATGCCACGTTACTCTAAGAGTTCTATTGGTACCATGTAACCCACAAATATTTGCCACATGGTCAGTGCATCAACAATCTGGTTCCCTTACCAGGTTTTTCTGGTGAGGAGAGTGGATAGGCATTGAGCAGGATTAAAAACGACTTATCAAAAGGCGGACAAACTTTCTTGTAGCTTTTCGCTTGCAATCCAAGATCTCTCAAAAGCAAACTTTTCATCAGGGTCCTTCTTCTGGCAGGATCGTTTTCATGGAATTCCCAGCCATATGTAGTGATGCTTGCAAGGTTCAGAGATTCTTTCAGGTTATCCTTTTTTGTCTTATGGGTCAGTCTCTTTGCGTTAACAAGCTCTCTATACGAAAGTTGCCGTGGCATCCTGTTGTTGCTCATGTGAGCAAAATGACCAGTCTGAAGCAACCTATATTTTAGAATTATTGCTCAAATTCTGTCCTGCTGACTTCATTCAAGCAATTCTGAATTGCTGACATACATTCTCCAGTTGATTCTAAGTATTCAATGCAGCCAAAATAGACAACCCAAATTTCACATGCATATAAGTGAATATATATTTGGACTTGCATCCTCCTTGGTCGGTGAATTTCATACTCCTCCTTGGTATTTGAACAGGAGTAGAGGTTTATTTTTTTTTCCCTGTTTAAGATTGTGTCTTATATCTTACCCAACTTAGTTGCTTAATCGAGATAACAACTTTGAATACCCATCTTTATTCATTTGTGGGCAGGGGGATTGCTACACACCCTCTCCAGCTATGGAATCTCTGACTTTCATATTAGATAGGTCCAGGAAGGTCAGTGTTAATGGCCTGTCCTCTGACTCACAGGAGATTAATGCAGGCACCCAACAAGCATCTCTCTTCAATCCCCCACCTTTTCCCCCCACCTTTACACAGATTTGTCTAAGAATATTCACAGACGGTTAGTAAATAAATAAATGTGCAGAAACTACCAGTGCGTTTCCAAAGATCTAGATGATGACCAGATCTTGGCAGCTGATGTCACCTCTGACCTACCTCTAACAGCCCTGCAACATTCACTACCTCAAATACCAAGCAGACCCAGAACCTTTCCCAGTTATGATGAATGGCTGTACTGTCAATGAGGTCTCTGCCTTAAATGTCTATTAGGACACACTCACTCCAGACCTCAAATGAAACTCATATATATGATCCATCCACTAAGACTCAAGAGGTAACTGAGGATGAAAGAATATTTTGTGATATCAACAAACTCTCATTGCCACTTTTGTGATGTCAATGAATACGCATTGTCATTTTTGTAATGCTTGTACAAATAGAGACTTTGTAATCACAGATACAACTATAGTAATGCCATTGAACGTACTGGTGTCAGACACCTTTGAATAACACTCACACAAATATTACTTGCTCAATGATACTCGCTTGAAAAGTAGCCACCAAATAGTAATCTGTAAAGCGAATAGTACAGAGAAAAGAACAGCGATCTGTATAGTAATAGAATATAGACTAGGAATGTCGATCCTTAGTTGTCAGCCACTTCCTACATATATGTGTTTCCTCTATAGTCCCATGGTCTACTTGATTCAATAATGGGATCTCCTGTGTTTGCTCACTGGTGATCTATGTTCAAACTCAAGTGTTGGTAGCGACACTTTATTCCTATATAACAGTCTATTAGGATGCACTCACTCAAGACCTCAAATGAAATGAGGATGCACTCACTCCAGACCTCAAATGAAATGAGGATGCACTCACTTCAGACCTCAAATGAAATGAGGATGCACTCACTCCAGACCTCAAATGAAATTAGGATGCACTCACTTCAGACCTCAAATGAAATTAGGATGCACTCACTCCAGACCTCAAATGAAACTCATATATATGATCCATCTCTCAAATGAAATTAAGATGCACTTACTGCAGACAGCAGATGAAATTAGGATGCACTCATTCCAGACCTCAAATGAAATGAGGATGCACTCACTCCAGATCTCAAATGAAATGAGGATGCACTCACTCCAGACCTCAAATGAAATGAGGATGCACTCACTCCAGACCTCAAATGAAATTAGGATGCACTCACTTCAGACCTCAAATGAAATTAGGATGCACTCACTCCAGACCTCAAATGAAACTCATATATATGATCCATCTCTCAAATGAAATTAAGATGCACTTACTGCAGACAGCAGATGAAATTAGGATGCACTCATTCCAGACCTCAAATGAAATGAGGATGCACTCACTCCAGACCTCAAATGAAATTAGTATGCACTCACTCCAGACCTCAAATGAAATGAGGATGCACTCACTCTAGACCTCAAATGAAATGAGGATGCACTCACTCCAGACCTCAAATGAAATGAGGATGCACTCACTCCAGACCTCAAATGAAATTAGGATGCACTCACTCCAGACCTCAAATGAAATGAGGATGCACTCACTCCAGACCTCAAATGAAATGAGGATGCACTCACTCCAGACCTCAAATGAAATGAGGATGCACTCACTCCAGACCTCAAATGAAATCAGGATGCACTCACTCCAGACCTCAAATGAAATCAGGATGCACTCACTCCAGACCTCAAATGAAATCAGTATGCACTCACTCCAGACCTCAAATGAAATGAGGATGCACTCACTCCAGACCTCAAATGAAATCAGGATGCACTCACTCCAGACCCCAAATGAAACTCATATATATGATCCCTCTCTAAAGATGCTGGAAAAATGGTTGGTTCTTAAAAATACCTGACTCTTTCTGACATGCTTTACATTTACAAGAGTCAGATAAAACCAAAAATAGAAAGTATTGCTTTTATATCTGGACTGAAGCTGCTCTATCTTTATAGCCTCGACAGAACGTTCACATCATGTTTACGTAGCTTTGTTGGTGATGAAATATTTCCCACTCTTTAACCCCACCCTTCTTATAGAAGATCTATGTCACCAGTCTCTTGCTACTTTATTACAAATGTTCTTCCTTGGTGCACACTGCTAGCAGAGCGGCTATGTTTACACAGTAACAGAAGCAAGAAAACTGGTGCAATTAGCTTTAGTCTATAGATCACATTGAAATGTAACACTGATAATTACAATGCACCATTACCACCATAACTATTTCCACACTGTACATATTTATTGAATTAACTCAAATGAATATATATATATATATATATATATATATATATATATATATATATATATAACAATATTATTAGTTCTGATCTGGTACCTCAGCTTCAGTTAATTTCAGATCACTGTAAGATTGCCTCTTTCTGCCTTTTCTATAAATACTTTCACGGTAAGTGTTTGGATGAGCTCTCCACTAGATTTTGTTGTTGTGTCTGAATGAGTGTGTGTGCTTGGGATGGATGAATGTTCTATAATATTATAGTCCCGCATTGATTTCGGCCAGTGAACTGGTATTTCTGCCACATTTAGTTATTGTGGGGGTTTTTATTTAATAATATTTTCTTTAGTTTCTTGTAAATATTTTGTATTCATTTTGTAAATACTCATTCGGGTTAATTTTTTTAGAATTGTTATTTTACTCCCCTCCCCCCACAGACATTGAATTGTAAATATGGGGACTAGTTAGTATTTTCATAGAGACAGTGAGGTATTATGGTGGTTGTAGTAAGAAAGATACGTATGAATGTGTTGTTTTGGTGTAAGGAATATTGGTCAGTCTAGCTAAGTTATAGTTAAGACAGAAGAAGACCGTCCTTTTTTCCCCAACACCCCCTTTGGCCTTGTGCCACATTTCTGTATTTTCGCAGAATAAATATCGCTCTCCACTAGATTTTTTTAATTCAAGCACTCTATTAAACTGTTCCCACCTAAATAATAGTCAGAAAAAATCACAAATTCAACAAACAGATTTAATCAATGACAAATAAACAAATATATAAGATAAAAAATAAAAATGAAAATAAATAAAAACAAGCAAAACAATTTGACCCAAATAAATAAGCGAACATGCGATTTCCGGTAAATGACGGCCATTATAGACTACCAACAATAAGCTATATAAACAAATTTTTACTACGTTAACCAAAAACACCGATCAAAATAAAAGAATAAATAAATAAATATATAAGATAAAAAAATAAAAATAAAAATAAAAAAACAAACAAAAAACAAGCAAAATAATTTGACATAAATCAATAAACAAATAAGCGACTTCCGGTAAAAGTAACCGCCAAAATAGACTACCCATAATGCACCACTGACCCTTATATAAATAGCCGAGAAAAATAACAGCACTAGTCGCCTGACGATTGCACTAGCATGAAACAGACTGTCGCCTCTAAGTGCTGACTTCCATGTCCACTTTTATATTTACACACGCTCTATCTCTGATATTGAGCACTTTACCCCATAAATATAGCACACTTTAAGACTATATTTCTGCATATATATATATATATATATATATATGCACATTTCATTAAAAACGACTGACAAGGTGCTTTTATTTAGTTTTTTATATAATTTCTCATGCGATCTAATAATTGTTGGATTTCCACATTAGGCGTTTCTTGTCCAAGGTAACTAATAGCAACGGCGAGAATAGAAACATAAACAATAATATTAATATTTTTTATAAAAATCAGATGAACGAAAATTATAAACAGGATAAATGCAGAATTAATAACATTATAAAAAAATGTATAACACCAGTTGACAATAGCAAAAAAATTAGATTAATTATTTATTATAAAAAATTTAAAACTTCTAACCTTATAGTTAAAAATAACAATTCACCTCCTAGAACAAAATTAAATAGAGCAAATATTATTTACGAATTCAAATGCCCATTAAGGAATTGTATTCCTCAAGAATCAACTTTCGTAAATAATTATATAGGCCACACTACAAATTGTTTAACATGCAGACTAACTCTACACCTTTCTGACAATAGCTCAATTAGATCTCATTTAAATATTCATGGAGACCTACTGGACACTATTCGGAATATACTTGTCGACAACACTAATATAATAGCATCATCCACATGCAAAAAAAAAGGCTAAAAATAATGGAAGCTTTATTAATAAAAACAAACAAACCAACACTTAATAATATTAACTTTGAACATGGACATAATATCTTGACCGTGTTTTGAAACAAAAAAATGAAACATTTTATAAAACATACATATAACAAACTATTTCTAATTTTAAGTTGAAATATAATCCTTGAAAATGGTTTGATGTATAGCCGAAAGCGCTCGGATAAAAAGAACAATCGGACAGTTTTTATATAATTTATCATCTGAAAAGAAAAACATTATTAGATCGCATGAGAAATTATATAAAAAACTAAATAAAAGCACCTTGTCAGTCGTTTTTAATGAAATGTGCATGAAAGAAGGATTGCTGCCTAAATACATAAATATATATATATATATATATATATATATATATATATATGTTAATCAATTCACCCCAATGAAGGTGATTATGGAACCCAAAACTCAATCCTAAACAGGAAACATGAGAAAAAACCTGTACTCCTGTTCAAAAGACCTGGGAAGAGTGTGAGCTGCACAATAGGTGATCATATCTACTCCTATTGAGGGAAAAGGCATACATGAATAGGAAATAAAATTTCAGAGTTATGGGGGAGTTGTTAGAAGCAGAGAGTTGCACCATGTTGCCTGATAAGACAAGTCACATTTGCAACACTTTTGATCGATAAGGCCATGTGAAGAAGCCCACATGAGTCAACGCTCTAGCTTTTTAGCGAAAGCTAGGTGGGGTACTGTAATGGTTTGCATTGGATTCTGTTGAAGTTTATAAGCACCTCCGGGAACGACCTATCTTGACAGATGTGACATACACAGATCTTGTTTCAGATGTGATTGTGCCATATCCCACCCACTGCCATGTTTTCTTGTGGCGTTGGTTTGTTCCAGCAAGATAATGCAATACTGCATCATGTGCAAATGACAAAAATCTGGGTCCAAGAACACTTGGCTCATTTCCAGGTACTCTTTTGGACTCCATGCTCATCAGTTTTAAACCTCATTGAGCATGTATTGGACATGTTGCAAACCTCACTAAATTCTGGCTTAAGGCCATATCACATTGAAACACTGGTTCTCATATGATCACATTAAGCAACATTGAGCTTGTTCAGTACCTAGATGGGTGACCACTTGGGAATACAAGGTGCTGTAAGCTTAGATGTGCAGGTGGTGTGATGGATAATGGCTCAGAATTATTAATCGGAGGGACAAGTTCTAATTCCTTTTGAGTTCGTTTATGATCATTGAAGTTAAGCAACGTCGAGCTTGGTCAGTAAGTAGATAGGTGACCGCTTGGGAATACTAGCTGCTGTAAGCCTGGATGTGCGGGTGGTGTAATGCATAATGGCTTGGAATTGTTAATCGGAGAGACGAGTTCTAATTCCATTTGTTTTCGTTTACGATCATCGAAGTTAAGCAATGTCAAGCTTGGTCAGTAAGTAGATAGGTGACTGCTTGGAAATACTAGCTGCTGTAAGCCTAGATGTGTGGGTGGTGTAATGGATAATGGCTCGGAATTGTTAATCGGAGAAACGAGATCTAATTCCATTTGTGTCCGTTTACGATCATCGAGGTTAAGCAATGTCAAGCTTGGTCAGTAACTAGATAGGTCACCACTTGGCAATACCAGGTGCTGTAAGCTTAGATGTGCAGGTGGTGTAATGGATAATAACTCGGAATTAGAAATCGGAGAGCTGAGTTCCAATTCCAGTTGGGTTTGTTATATTTAGTTATGCTGAAATATACTTTGGGAAAAGTATGAACCCACTTCTTCCCTGCTAGCTATCGGTCAATTAGTAAGACTTATATTAATAAATTATTATTATCTCCAAAAAATATTTTTACAATTTAAAAATATTTTCTGGCTTTAAATAACCTGATAATGGTTGATAATCCATAAAAAAACAAATCACTGAATCAAAACTCATTAAATTCTCTGCAACCACAACTCAGTTATAGACAGTTCTTTGGTGTGGCAGAATAATAATACCCACACAAAGAATATGTCACACTCCACAGGTACTGTTATTTAGATGAAAGGAGGAATGATCCTTTATTAGTCCCTACTCTATTGATATATTATATCTATGTTTGTTTCAGTATATTTATAGATATATGCATAGGCAACTATAAATACCTTGTTGTCCTGTTTTTTACGATCTTTCATGAGAATCAGTTCCATCTTTCTTCGTTCTTCTGCCTCTAACTCCTCTTGGACTCGACGGGCTTCCTCTAAAGAAAAGATGGAAGTTTTATGCTTTAAAAAAGTCACAAGAAATGATACACTTTCAACCAAAGAATCAGCGACATTAAATTTTTTGCAGATGCTGTAAGATATTTTCCCTGATCAAAAAAAGTAAAAAAAAAAAAAAAACACAACTGAATCAAACAAAGAAAGAATTAATTTATTTTGGACACACGAACAACAATAGGTAAGTACATCATTAATTAGCCAAATGATGGAAAAATAATTTATCTTACAATGTAATCTCTTTGCTTGTCAATGCACTTAACACATTGTTATTCCATTAATAAGAAATATCAAAAATTATACAGTGACTATTTCACATGATAATTATATGTTAGATCAGACATGTATTTTGTTCCAACATTGTATAATGGTTAGGCAGCACCAAAAGGTGAAAAAAAAAGGTGTTATGGCGAATTCTCAGTTTATAATCAAAATTACTTCTTCAGTGTCCAGAATATTTTATTATGGAAGTGGTTTTAAAGATACAAGTTCGATATATTTAAATTTAAATTTTTTAATGGAAATTAAAAATGTTCTGTTTCAGATATTTAATAATTTAAAAATATTTCTAGGTAATAAAACAATATAAATTTTATATATCACTGAGTTTATTATTTAAAATTTTAAAATAATATTGACATTAAAAGCAGTTTTTAAAAATATATTTAAGTTTTAAAATATTATTGAGATTAAAAACAGGGTTTGGCCAAAATACCTCCCACAAAAACTTCCCAGAAATACCTTCCACATAATGGTAAGAAATCAGCTAGTTCAGTGATTCTTAACTGCCATGCTGTGGCACACTAGTATACGCTGTGATTCTCTTAAGTGTGCCACAAAATATTGAAGAAATCATGAAAATACATCACACACAGATTTTAGACTAAATAATCTGCACAAATAGTTGAAAAGAGACACTGAAATAAAGTAAGTTCGTACTTGTGTATTTTTTTTACAATCTATGGTTTTATTTCATAACATTTAAATTCATACCCTTTAAAAATTTTGCTAAGTGTGCTGTGATATTTTAATTTGCTCCGAGGTGTGCCGTTGCTTAAAAAGGTTGAGAAACACTGAGCTAGATAGTGTTACTATTGCCACTAATGTCTTACCATTATGTAGGAGGTATTTCTGCTGTACCATGTATATCTAAATTTATAAATAAATGTAAAATTTTTTCCATAAAATTTTTAAATGATTAAAATCCATGAGGATTACTTGGATTAGTAGACATTTGAAAAATGCTGGTGGGTACAATGAGCAAAATGGAATAATACGAACAAAGATTAGTCCGAATGTAAATAATGTTTATATTTGTCAGTTATTCCACTTGGATTTGCCAAAAGCACTCAATAAGTGAGTAAAATAAATAAATAGGCAATGCTATTCTATGACATTTTTGGTCTTTTTAGCTCTGGCTTTCAGATGTGGTCGCAGGTAGATAATCCTGCTTACAAGGCGCATTAGCTCCCTTGATCCTCTGTTGACTTTTGAACTCACACACGCACATGCATCTATCACACACACATGCATCTATCACACACACACACATATGCATCTATCACACACACATATGTATCTATCACACACACACACATGCATCTATCACACACACATATGTATCTATCACACACACATAGGAATCTATCACACACACACACACACACATGCATCTATCACACACACATATGCATCTATCACACACGCACATGCATCTATCACACACGCACATGCATCTATCACACACACACATATGCAGCTATCACACACACACACATGCATCTATCACACACACATATGTATCTATCACACACACACACACATGCATCTATCACACACACATATGTATCTATCACACACACACACACACACACACATGCATCTATCACACACACATATGCATCTATCACACACGCACATGCATCTATCACACACACATGCATCTATCACACACACACATATGCATCTATCACACACACACATATGCATCTATCACATACACATATGTATCAATCACACACACACATATGCATCTATCACACACACATATGCATCTATCACATACACATATGTATCAATCACACACACACATATGCATCTATCACACACCCATATGCATCTATCACACACACGTACACACACACACATTCTCTTACAACTAGTTTTAATGTTTTTTTTCCTTTCATTACAATTGTGTACACATGTATTTCCTTGTGAAAATTACATGCATTGCCATTTGTTTTATGTTTTTTCTTGTTTTTTTTAATTTTTACCAGGACTCACATTGAGTTTGTAAATATTGTTTGTGGGACAAATGTTCCAGGAGTTTCTTGTCAAATAGTCGTTTCAGCTATTCTTATAAACCCGCTCTAAACATCAGTCAGTTATTTGCCATGCGTGATACAAGCTTAGGCAATCATGTATCTTTTGGTACATGACTGACTGAATCCTGCAGTAGATTGCCATTTCTTTCTGTGGTATACCAGTTGCCATTCAAGGCTATAGAACCTCGTCTTTCTCAATCTGAGCTGCTATCCATTACTCCACAGAGTCAGAATAAGATTTGTCAGAAAACTCAAAGCACTTCAAAATAAAGGAGCTTAATCAAAGATATAAACAAATAAAATTTTATATTTGAATGATTTCAATATGGGCGAGTCCTTTATAGAAATGGTCGTCCAAAGTTTGTTAGACTTGGTACTAGTTAGTTTCAATCAAACTTTGATAGTAGTCATCATCTTGTAAGCAGCTGTTACATTTAACTAATTCAACAGTAAAAGGATGGAACATAGATGCCAGTCTAGTAGCACGCTTAACCACACGTAGTCTGGGCACTAGAGAGAAAAGCTCATCAGAGCAGTTATGAAAATATTTGTAGAAAAGACAGAGGGAAGCCATGTCACATTGGTGAGAAAGTGACTGAAGCTGAGATGCCAGGTCAGGATTGATTATATTGCAGATCCTTCTTTGGATTTTTTCAAGAACCTCGAGATGAATAGCAGGAGTACCAGACCAGATATGGCAGCAGTATTCAATGCACAGATGAATGGTAGATTTGTAAATGTGCAAGGTGGACTCTGAGGAGAAAAACCTTCTAGCTTGACCCAAATTTCCTTGCAGTAGATGCAGCTATTGATTCAATGTTGTCGCTCCACTTCAGGTCAGTTGAAAACATGAGGCCAAGAAGCCGCAGTGTGTTGCTCTTCATGAGTCGAGCATCAGCCATGTTGATGGTGGGCAGGAAACTTTCTCTATGGTGGTTAAATGAGAACAGCTTAATTTTGGAGGCATTACAGTTTACAAGCCATTTCCTGTCCCAGTTAACCACAGATTGGAGGTCCTTTTCAAGAGCAGCAGCCAGGTTAACGTTGTCTGCTCTGATGGATTTGCTATTGAGACAGGAGTAAATGGTAGTGTCACCAGCATAAATGCCTAGTTGGGAACTGATGACATCAGGGAGATTATTGATATCAGAAACAGTGGAGGACCCAGGATAGAGCCTTGGTGGTCATCTGCATTCATGTGAAAGGATCTGGAAGTGAGCCTGTTCAAAACAACTTTCATTTCACGATTTGATAGGAATGATTGGATTAAATCAAAAAATCATCCTGTAATACCATAGTTCTGGAGCTTATGTAGAAGACCAATGTGCCAAACCCTGTCAAACCCCTTTGAGATCTAGAGCCACAGCTTGAGCTTTGCCGTTCTTATCAAGAGCTTGATAAACATATTCAGTTATAGCTGTAAGAACATCGTTGGTAGACTGGGCAAAACGGAAGCCATATTGTTTGTCAGAGAGGTAAGATGTTTAACCACTTCAGCTTTGGTTTGACAGGGTTTGGCACATTGGCCTTGAATACTTTGTTGAAAAGCAGTAGGAGACTAATAGTTAGAGGGGTCAGAAGATATGTGTGAAGAAGAAGGCGCTTTTTGTTGATTTCTAAGAGTTTAGCATCATCCGTACTGTTGGTTACCAGAAAAGTTTCTCTATGGTGGTTAAATTTAGAGTAATTTTCTTTTGGATACATTGCGATTTACGAGTCATTTCCTGTCCCAGTTAACCACAGGTTGGACGTACTTTTCCAGAGCAGCAGCAGCTAGGTTAAATTTGTCAGCTCTGACATGTTTGCTATTGAGACAGCAGTAAATGGTAGTGTCATCTGCATAAATGCCTAGTTGGAAACTGATGACATCAGGGAGATTATTGATATCAGAAACAGTGGAGGACCCAAGATAGAGCCTTGGTGGTCATCTGCATTCACGTGAAAGGATCTGGAAGTGATCCCGTTCAGAATGACCTTCATTTCACGATTTGATAGGGATGGTTGGATTAAATCAAACTCTCTGTTGAATTTAAATGTGCAAAAAATAAAGAACCTAGCTCTATACAACATTTAAGAGTAACGGCCATTTGGACAGTGATACTTAACAAATACAAACAACTTTGTTCACTGAGGTAGCAGTGGGAGGGATGCGACAGTTTTAAAATGATAATTCCCATCTTACCTTCTTCCTTCGCTTTCCTCTCCGCCTCTGCCTTTTCTTTAGCTTTATCTTTCTTCTTTTTCGGAGGCTGTCAAAAGAGAAAATTACAACACTAATAAAATATATACACACACATACATTTGAGTAACCTATTGAACCCATGATCAGATCAGTTAGACAGTTATGTGCCATGCATGATACATGCTTTTGATACATGACTGACGAAGCAGATTTTTTCCCATAACTAGCGAGGAAATGTTTTGCTGTATCTGTCTTCCCATTGTCTATGTTATTGAAACTAAAGTAAAAATTTGAAAGTCGGAATTAGCATTTGTTCTGAAGAGTATAGACTGTGGGGTCATTGACATCATACCAGAAGGGATAACCTCGTGTTCACAGGGTTAAAAACACACAGAAATAACACTAAAATCATGTTAAATTGCAAATTAAAATCATTCAATTTACTTATATTTGTGTGTATGTGTGTGTGTAATTTATTTACAAGGGTTTTAAGACTGGACGTGATAAAAGGAAGAAGTCACTTCGTATTTGTTGTATCTCATGTTTTTGAGATAACAGAGAGAAAATAAATAAGGAGAACAAACTCGTAGGTAAGTAGTGAAATCAAAGCTTTACTACACGAAGGTACACTTAGCAATTTACCTAATGCTAACTCTGCTTATTTACATTAATAGATAATTCTATTCATTTATATCCTATATGGCAGTATTATAACAAGCAATATCCCAAGGGGAGGTGATGGATGTCTTGACCCTCCAGTGGTCAGTAGTGAAGAGAGTGAGCTCAAATTTTTATTATTTTGGTTTTATTTAATTTATTTTAGACAAAGTTTTAATGTTATCTGGCATCCCGTTCCCACCCCATTATCGTTGAAACTGTTAGATGTAGACGTATCTTCTACTCCAATAGCTTCATGTCTCACACATCTTGCCTGTGGAACTCCCTTCCCTATTCCTGTTTCCCTGACAAATACAATCTCCAAATATTTAAGTGTAACATCAATCGACATCTCCAGTTGCCTTGATCTATCCACTTCCCTTCTCCACATCCTTTCACCTTTCATTCCTATCTGCTCTCGCTCCAAATCTTCTGTAACCCCCTTGCCTTGATCGATCCACTGTCTGTCTCTTTCTCCACATCCTCTCCTTTACCACTCCTATCTGCTCTTCCTCCAACTCTTCTATAACCCCTTGCGTGCTAGTGGCCTCCAGCCTTGCTTGGAGTGATACGTTTAAAAAAAAAAATTGTTTTATTTTATTTATGATATTCATTATTATTATTATTTTTATTTCCTTTGATATCTGGCGTTTTACACATTTCTTTCTGGGTCCCGCCCAGGGACCTAAGGTTAGAAATGGCATCATGACACTTTCCACTGCAAAAGAAATAAAAAATAATTACATAGATAAAGCCCTTCGTAAAGTGTGGGCTGTACTTGTCAGAACAATTTTTTGTATCTCTTTGAGGCATGGACTTCCAGGGATCCCTTCAATCAGCCTACTGGAAACTTTTCCAACCAGTCCAAGGGCTCCAACTATAACAGGAATTGTTGATGTTCCCATGTGCCACATTTTTGAGATTTCTATTTCAAGGTCCTTGTATTTTGACAGTTTTTCGAATATCTTCAAAGACACATTGCAGTCTGCAGGGACTGTCATATCAATAAGGAGGCACTTATTTTGTTTGTGGTCTTTAATAACAATGTCTGGGCGGTTGGCTTTGATTGTTCTGTTTGATTGTTATTATTATTATTATTATTATTATTTTGTATTTTTATTTATTAATAATAATAATAATTATGTCCCTACAAAAAACAAGATCTGATCATAAGTTCAATAGATTTATCAAACATCGGGCCCTGATGAGTGTTTTGATATGAAACCTGAGAACAAGGCCCTTTTGGGGTCCTGAGATAAGCAAAGATTTTTCTCAAAATTGAGGAATTGATGTCCAGTAAATCTCCATGTAAACTCTCATAAATGCATCATTGGCATGATCAGATACATAAAGTCCTTGCAAAACAAAATAATGATGATGATGCAAAATTCTGGTGTGCACTAGCCATTTAGGATTCTGCTACCACTTTCAACATCAATTTTTGTATAAGCTAAACGCCAAAGTGGATCACAGAGCCTTGATATTTCTTTGACTCCTGATTGGTCAATTAAAGCCAATATCATGCTTTCGTCTACAGCCGCATGGTTAAAATTAATTTACCGCCCAATATCTGCCTACGTGTTTCAAGCCTATCACGTGGCACACATTAATTATAAATATTTAGTGACATCTTCAACTCTTCCTCTCTTTTGCCTTCTCTCACACACAAGATGTAGCATTAGGGAGATTACATCTGTCCCTTATGGGAAGACACTATGACACACGCACACACACACACACACATGAACAAACATTGCACATCTTTGAACTCATCTTATTCACTCCTTCAACTACATGAACACAGAAACTATTCAAATTCTAATAGTCAGCTTTGCAGCATCAAACAATTCAGCCAGCAAATTCACGGTGTTTGAATCTTTGAAGTTTCTAAGATTTCCTAACATAATCCCAAAATTTGAATACACTCACTCACCAACAAACTACACTTTGATTTTAACAGCTATGATTTTTATCGAGACAACAAGAATTCTACTCAAAGAACATACAATTTGCCAAACAAACATTTTATTCAAAAAGCAACTTTGAACATTTCTTTCATTGAGACTGAACTTTATTTCATGAACTGAAATCTTTTCTGTGAGTTCAGTTAAAAATATTTTCTCTTAAAAGGCTTTAAGAATTTCAAATTAAAGGTAAATAACTCCAGCTATATAATTAATTATAAATGCTACATATTAGCATACACTTTGTAACAATTTGCAACTCAGTTTAAATTATCTGAGTAAATTCATTGTTCTGTTTTGTATATTGTTCATATAAAAATGTTATGTCATTTCTAGAAAACATATTGTTGTTTTATGTTTTGTCGTTGATGACCTTGTGCCATACATTGTGGAGAAGTTTATTGTCACACAGCCAAACACAAATAATACCTTCTGATATATACATATTTTTCCTAATAACTTACTCCTCTGCAACTGTCACATTATTACTCTAATTTCAGCATCGGGCTGTAGGTAGATACTCTTATACAACTAGGCCTACAATATTTAATAATAAATACTAAACAAAAGAAGTACATGTGCTGTGATAAGCATAGTGATGTTTGAGTATGTGAATGTTAGTGTATGTTGAGCTGGGGGTAGTAGAAAGTGCTTGTTCTCGAGTGGGGATGGGCGTTGCATGTTTGCTATGGGGATTTTCTTAGTTCTTGGCCCCGGAACAAAGTACCAGCTGGACCTCCTTCTCATAGGCTCTGAGGCCGATTTAATCAGTATATTTGTGCTGCAACATGTTTCCAAAGCAGCCACACTTTTGACAGCTGCTTACAAGATGATGACTACTATCAAAGTTCGACTGAAACTAACTAGTGTAACCCGGATATAAGAGAGTTGTCGGGACCGGAGAAGAAGTCTCTTATATTCGGGTTTCTCTTATATCAGGGTTTGGTCTATTATATATACATTAACACAGGCTCTAATTTGGGACCAGAGAAAATCTATCTTATATCCGGGTTTCTCTTATATCCGGGTCTCTTATATCCGGGTTACACTGTAGTACCAAGTCTAACAAACTTTGGACAACCAATTCTATAAAGGACTCGCCCATATTGAAATCATTCAAATAAAAAAAATTATTTGTTTATATCTTTGATTATGCTCCTTTACTTTGAAGTGCTCTGAGTTTTCCGACAAATCTTATTCTGGCTCTGTGGAATAATTGATAGCGGTTCAGATTGAGAAATCGGACAGCCGAGTTTGAATTCCAGTAAGGTCCATTACATTCACTTATGTGCTCATACTCTTGGGAAAGGTATGAATCCTCTTCTTCTCCCCCCAGCTATGGGTAAATAGCCGGACAGACTGGGTTATATAATATTGGATGGCAACTGGTCTACCGCAGAAAGAAATGTCAACCTACCACGATAAAAAATCTGCCTCGTCAGTCATGTATCAAAAGATAAATGATCGCCTAAGTGTGTATCACGCATGGCACATAACTGACTCGACTGACATGCTAATACATTGGGAAAGGTATGAAGCCTCTTCTTCTCCCTCCAGCTATGAGAAAATAGCAGGACAGACTGGGTTCTATAGCCTTGGATGACACTGGTCTACAGCAGAAAGAAATGGCAACCTACTGCCTCATCAGTCATGTATCGAAAGATATATGATCGCCTAAGTGTGCATGTGCATGTTGGAATCACCTCATGAAGTCACCATATGTCACCAACTTGTGTTAGGTGCATGTTGAAATCATGTTGGGAGTGGAACAAACACACTTAGGCGATCACATGCTACACAACAGAATACAATACAGTGTCTAACAGCTAACTGGAAGCAGGTGAAATGCTGGACAAACAAGAGAAACTTGCTAGAGAATGTTGTGAAATCGGAAGGTGACAGTCGTAACTATCATTGATGGAACACTTGGAACACAAAAAAGATCTTTGCAAATAAAAATAAAAAATAAAAAAATAGTTTGAGAAGAATTAGAAATCCAAGTAAGACGTGAAATCATCCAGAGGCCGACATTAGCAAGAAATTAAAATTAGCATGAAAAACGAGGAAGATGATGGAGAATTGAAAAGGCTTGCTGTCACTTGATCTCTGGCTTAATCCCCCCCCCCCCCGATAAATTAGGGGCGGGTGGTGAAAATGCAAAACAAAAACAAACAAAAACGTATCACGAAAAGAACGAAGGAACATTTCACGATGATAACAAAGTACATTTGTTTTTCTTTCCGATTGAAAAGGGAAAAAGAAAAAAAAAATGTACATAATATTTTTGTTTTTTTATTACTTACCATCGTTTTTCTATGAATAAAATAAAATCCTTACAAAATGAAAAAGAAAAATTTAAAAAAAATTGAATAAATTCGTTTCTTTATCGGCCATGTTTCGTAAACAATTCAATCAACACGCGTGTCTCTATGGCAACCGGCGATAACTGCCATAAATAGAACCACACAAGTTTTACGACATTAGCTATTTACTTTAAATAATTTTGATTATGTTTTATTATTATTAGAATTATCATTTTTATTATTTTAATTAATATTATTATTATTATTATTTTATTTTTTATTTTTAAAAAATTTCCTTTGATATCTGGCGTTTATACATTTCTTTCCGGGTCCTGCCGTGACCACCGGTGTCTATCGGTGGTCACGGTCATGCCCAGGGAACCTAAGGCTAGAAATGCTATTATGACTTTCCACTGCAAAAAAAAAAAAATTACATAGAATAACAATAATAATTAGTAAGAATTAAATTTTCTAATTATCCTAAAAAAATGTCTGAAAAAATTATACTTCATTTTTTAAAATATTTTACAAATATTATTTTTGAATTTTTGTTTAAGTTCAGAAAAAAATAATCGATCGGCTTAATTTTCTAGTAAATTTCATTGACTAAAAAAAACAAGATATTTGAATCAATTTATTAACAGGATAGGAAGGATTAAAAAATTTGAAAAAATATTCAAAAAATACTTTAGCCTTTCCTCTTAGTCTTAAAACAAATATCGTAAATATTAAGAATTTAAAAATTTGTTTTATCAATTTTTGGACTTTTTTTTTTGTTTTATCAGAGTATACGTTTTTAACGTGCTAATTGAACATCCTGAAATAAATAATAATAATTATAATAGCAATAATAATAATTGACTTATCACGCCAGTTGTACCTTTTACTGGAAATAAAGTGACAGCAAGTTTTTTCAGTACGTCAGTGCTCCTCTCGGTATATTTTAGTAACTATTTTGTACTCATTGAGTCTTTCACCCCAGTAGTATCTGGTAGTTTTTATTAGAGGTCAAGTGACAGCAAGTCTCCTCAGTACTCATTTCTTGATCATACATACCTTTTTGCGTTTTCCCATCAGTGACAACAGGTAGGTTTCAGTGGAGATCAAGTGACGACAAGTACTCTGGTACTCAAAACTTATGTTGGTATTTTTTATTACTACTTTTTCCCTTTGGATTTTTTTAGAATAGTTGAATTTGTGCAAATGGCTGGCAGAACAGGGATTAGGAGAGATAGCAAGAAAAAAATGCTAAGAGCTACAAGGGACAGGAAGATGTGGAGAACCATGATAGCCTACGTCCTGAATGGACATGATACAAAGAAGAAGCTATATATGGCAGTATTCACTGCAGTCCAAGTGATAGCAAATCTACCCAGGACTCTCCTCAGTATTCTAGCGTTGTTGACTGAATTATCCAATTGCTTGTTTTTTGTTTGTTTTTCTTAGACTCTTCGGAACTGCTCCGAGCACTCCGATAAAAATAGGTACTACTGTTAATTTCTCATCCCTTTATTTGTTTACTACATTTACTAAGGTCCAGTCTTTGCGTGGTCCATTTGAATCTTAAAGGATCTTAGGTTTCATTTTTTAGGATAAATTCTTGTTAGTTCCAGTCGGGAATGACTTCTAAAAACCCAACTTGCCCAAATTCATTGACAAATACTACAGATGCAGGCTGGCATTTCTTCTTAGCTAATAAAAATAGACAATTCTTTCTTACTTTGATGTGAAAAGGCTATAACCACTTGACTGCATCCCGTGTACGTAAGAACGCTTTTTCTTTTTTACTGCTTTATAGTTGTTTTATTTTGCCTTATCTTGCCTTATCTTCCCTTATCTTGCCTTATCTTCCCTTATCTTGCCATATCTTCCCTTATCTTGCCTTATCTTGCCTTATCTTGCTTTATCTTCCCTTATCTTGCCTTATCTTGCCTTGCATTGTCGCGTATTATTTTGTGCTCTTTTTGTTACTGTTGTTATTGAGAATTTTGTTAATTCCACTTAAAAATGAGCTCCTATTCGACAATTATCACTCAAAATACATTCACTTGCACAGATCCCAGTCGACTCCCTTTCCTACCCAGTCATGGATAATCTTGTATTCTTGTCAGGGTTAATTTATTATATTCAATGATGCTGTGGTTTATCTTTATTGCCATACAGTCTACATTTGTTGGTGTCCTGTTATGGCGGTGATATCTATTTGTTTATTTATTTTTTATCATTTCACCCCAAGCAAGGCGATAAAGCCACTAAGATGCAAGCGATTACTGAGTGTGAAAGAAAGTGAAAATAAGTTAATGCGGAAAAAGGACAATAAAAAGAGGCAGTTGAAATTTCTGGGATACGTAATGAGGAAGGAGGGCTTAGAAAATCTGATACTCACAGGACGGAGAGGGGGAAAGAGGGTTAGGGGAAAGCAAAAAAAAAAACAACATGGCGTTGTATTTCAAGTTCTGAAAATCGTAGTTGACTGGGGTCTAAAACAAGTATGTGCCTTCTAACTGGACTTATTCTACCTATGCAGGGAGACGATTCTGAGAGAACTGGAAATCCTAGAAGGATTCATCATTGGCGGCCACAATTTAACAACAGAAAGTATGCAGATGACACAGTGCTGATAACAGACGCAGAAAGGAAACTACAAAACCTCCTACGGAAGGTAGCGAAGGAGAGCGAGAAGAAAGGACTAAGCATAAATTACAAGAGGACTGGATGCATGGTCATCAGCAAAAAGACGAGCCCAAAATGTAAATTACAGGTCGGGGATGCTAAAATCAATTCTAAATGTAGAAATATATCTGTAAATTCGAAGTGTTACTATCACTAGCTCTTACGGTAACCAGATGATAGATTTGGAAATTGGAAAGGTAACATTTGTCATTACATTTGCCGGTGGCACATCTTTTCAAGATTAAAACCTGTTTTTTTTTTCTTAGACTGAATAGAAAATTAGATTAATTTTGAAGATTAGATCCCACTAATAAAAACAACTGAAGATCAAATTTGGAGACGAGTTTTCGCGATTAAATTAAGAAATGAAATCCAAAGATCATATGAAGAGATCAAATGCTAAGATTGGTTCTATTGATAAAATGGGAAGATCGATTTCAGAGATAATATTTGAAGATTAAATTTATTAATCAATTTTGGAGATTAAATTCTTTTAAGAGGGTAGAAGACGATGTGATATTGAACCCGAAGATCAATTTTTAAGCATTTAAATTCAAAATGACATTTGATCAAATTGGATTCAGATTTGATAAAAATCTGCTGAAAAAACTCTAAAATTATTTATGTAGCATAAAATGATAATCTTAATTCTAGAATCAAAATGCCTTTATTTAGAGATTCTTGATAAAATCCAAAGGAGAATCTGCAATGTTATTAGTCCTGACCTGGCATCTCTGCTTCTGTTAATTTTTCAACACAGTAACGTAGCTTTCCTTGCCTTTTCTAGGAACTAGTTGGGACTACATAGAGACCTAGGGGTATTATGGTGACTGTAGAAAGAATGGTAAGTAAGACTGTGTTGTCTTGGTGTAAGGAATACTGTGGTATGTTTGGGTCATTAATTGTGGCTAGCTAAGTTTAAGATAAGACAGACTGAAGACCACAGAAAATGGCGGGAAACTTGACTTGGTCACGCGCTGGAAAAAGATTTGTACACATACATTTCATTCGAAAGTGATTAAATTCGCCTATTTTTAAACCGGCAGGTTATTCTTATGTCGTATATTTTATTTTTTAAATATTTTAAATAAAATAATTAGCTTGTGTTGATAGATTTGTGAATAAGTGTGCATCATTTTCTTTACTGGGAACTTTGAAATATATAAGATATTGAGATATATAATGAATAATATATTTTTATTTATTTTCTTTAGAGTGAGACCTTTGGTAATTGGTGTAGGAAAATGTTCTTTTATAAATCCAGTAGTGTAGTATTTTTTTGCCGTAAAGACAATTTCGCTGCATTTTTTTTTTTAAATATGCGAAGTACCTTGTTATCAAGTATATCTAGTTCACACTATTGTTACTTCGATTTAAACATTTTAATAAGCGAAGTTAATTGAACAAAATCCTACATCATTCATCCTCGTCAGTGAGGAGCGCAAAAATTTCAACTTGACACTGGAGCCTACGTCACCCACTTTCATATTTCAGACTTAATGTTAAAATTTCTGTTAACATAATATCAGTCTGCCAATAATTCTCACTCAAGCAATATATATTATATCAAACAAACATTATTTACAAAGCATTGCTTGGAATTTGCTCACATTTTAAATTATTTCTTTGTTAATTTGATATATTTTTAGTCTTTTATTTTTTAAATATTTAATTTTTAATTTCTTTTCTGATGTTTGACCCTTTAAAAAAGACATCCATATATAACAAGTTTTTTCGCACATTAAATTGAACATTACTCCAAAAGGGACGTTCAAGATAAGGGTATCGAAAAAAAGTGCGGCGAAATTGTCTTACGGCGAAAATCCTATACGGCGAAAATCCTATAAGGCGAAGTTTCATATGGCGAAAATTCTTGAGGCTAGTTTTCCTATGGCAAAAATGTTTACGGCGAATGGTCCGAATACGTCAGCAGACATACTATTATTTACTGTTGTTGATGCTGGTGACATTTTACAAAAAGGAACTACCCAAATCTGTAACAGTAAAGGAGTTTGCAATCTAAGAGACAAATCCGGGGCCATGGGACATTAATGATACTAACACAATAATTTACTGGATTTGTTGTGGGCCCTCATCATGCCAGAAAACTGAAAGCAGCCATTCCAACTCACACAGAGTGTATAAAACAGTTGGAGTAGAGAATATGAAGGCAAAGTATTTATCAAACAATGTGTTCAAACGTGAACTACGGAATGGCGAGTATGTAAAACGTGAATGGCTAATTTATTCACCATTCCAAGGTCGTTTGTTCTGCTTTGTATGTCGCCTATTGTCCAAGAAAGAATCTCCCTTTATTACAATTGGGTTCAATGACCGGAATCACATCGATGTTATTGTAGAACATGAAAATGAGGGAGGAAAATCGAAAGTGCGTGACAGTATAGTTGATGAAGGAAACTGGGAATGTAGATTCTTCATTACTTGATCAACATCTCGCTCAGAGCAGGAATATTGGCATAAATTGTTGACATGTGTAGTTTCTGTAATTCTCTTTCTTGCTTCCAGTGGTTTGCCATTTTGTGGCGAAAATCAGATTATTTGGTCAGCAAAAATTGGCAACTATTTAGGTATACTAGAGCTGCTGAATGAATTTGTCTTTTTCTTGGAAGAACATCTCAAAATGTACGGAAAATCCTGGAAAAGGGAATCCGTCATATCTGTAAATATTTGTGAGGAAATTATTGAATTAATGGGACAACAGGTTCTTTTTATTATTATTGAAGAAGTAAAACAGATAAAGTATTATTCAATGTGCAGATTCCACTTCAGACATCACACACACACACACACACACACACACACACACACACACACACACACACACACACACACAAAACACACACACACACACACACATACACACACACACACACACACACACACACACACACACACACACACACACACACACAAATGATCTAACAGACAATGTTGTAGATTTTCTAAATGAGAAAAAATCGCACTATCATACTGCCGTGTTCAGTCATACGATAATGCCTCAAATATGTCCCGCGCAGCTAATCTATGCCATTGAGTTTGGGATTCTCTTTATTTTTACTTTTTTATAAAAAAGAAATCCCCGGAGATTTTATAGATTATATTTTATAATAATAAGATGTAAAATAAATTTCAATCAATTTAAATTTGGTTTGTGATGAAGTAAAATATTTTGCTCATTGGGTATAGGAAATGATGCAATTTCCTGTCAAGGAAAATTCTGGAAAAATCGGACCAACTTTGGTGCAATTCTTAATATATAAAAAACGCCTATGCACGTTTTGAAAATAATAAAACACTCGACCACATATTTTGACCAATCAGGTGTACAAAAAATACGCGGTCGCTTCGTAAGAAATTTGTAGAGCTAACGCGCGTGTGCGTAATCCTATCAGTACATTTAAATAATGAGAATATTTTCAAACGGCTTCAGAACAGTTTACTTGTCCGGCAAGATGAACACAACTGTGTCTCACCAGCAGCCCGCTCCATGCAACTGTGTCTCAGCGAAGCTCGCTCTTTTGACCGCTGAATGAACAGTATTGTAGCGGACCGTGCGGGTGAAGATGTGAAGAGATATCAGATGGTCAAAATTTCCTGCTAGCCGGTCCAGCTACATGAGAAGGTTTGACTTTAATTAAGTCCAAAGAAGACAAAGAAATCAAACAAGACCGATATACATGGGTAAACAAATATATATTAATAACAAGTTACACAAAGACATGAACAGTTATATAGGGTTTGTATGGAGAAATTATGTGTGTGTGTTGTGAGTGTTCGTACGTACGTGTATTGTTCTTAGCGTGTTCCAAGAATTTGGGAAACGCTGTATCTGAGAGAGGTCACATATTGCTGTAAGTGGAAAAAGAAAGATTTTACCTCGTCTCCGCGCGAGGTGGCGGCCCAAGGCCTGAGTCGGAAAAGAGAGTTTTATCTCATTTCCACGCGAGGTGGCGGCCCAAAGCCTGAGTCGGAAAAGAGAGATTTTATCTCATTTCCACGCGAGGTGGCGGCCCAAGGCCTGAGTCGGAAAAGAGAGATTTTATCTCATTTCCATGCGAGGTGGCAGCCCAAAGCCTGAGTCGGAAAAGAGAGAGAGAGACGAAGGGTCAGCCAGTATTTATAGCCAGGAGAGAGAGACCCCTGTTGAAGGATTAAGGGCCTGAGGAGGAGCTAACTGCGACAGTATCAAATTATGATTCTCAACTTGTTGATAATACTTTTAACGCCACGCGGCTCCTGATATTTCTCTATAACTCGCTGAGAATTTTAAGCACGAACGATTAATTTTTGTTATCAGATATTCCCACAAGTTTTGTGTTGAAAAAAAGAAAAGGAAATAAAATCTTCTTTATTTTGTAGCACTCATGTTAAATCGTTTTTCTATAACATTAATACCACTACATTAGCAATATTAAATTTAATCTATTAAGTTGGAATTCCAATGAAAATTAAAGCTTCAAGACAGTATTTTCAATTTTTAAAATGCATTTTAACCTTTCGATATCACTTTTTTTTTTCGGTAACTGCATTTGTCAACGAGTATTTTATCTAAGGGAGAAAAATATGTAAATTAAGTTATGAGTTATTTCCCTTAGATAATCTCGCCAAAGAAATCAGTTATATAATGAACAAGTTTTTTTTTTTAATGGTATCTCCGTCGCACAGCTTGCATTTGGAGTTTGTTCTCTTGTTGACAACCATACTTTGTTTTCTTACAATTTATGGTTTGTCCTTTCATCTCGCTTTCCTTTTCTACCTTGTAGGCAAAAGAAATGCATTTATTTATACAAATGTATAAATTTGCGTTTAGAGAATGTATACAGTGTAACCCGGATATAAGAGACCCGGATATAAGAGAAACTCGGATATAAGAGAGATTTTCTCTGGTCCCAAATTAGAGCCATACTTACCTAAACAAAATAGACCAAACCCGGATATAAGAGCAACCCGGATATAAGAGAAACCCGGATATAAGAGACTTATTCTCAGGTCCCGACAACTCTCTTATATCCGGGTTACACTGTAATAGCATCCAAAATAAAAGTGAAGATGATGTGAGAAAGTGGAAAATTATTAGCAACACATTTCTCCGAGAGTGTCTGCACTCTTGGATTTCTTACGGTTAGAACGACAGAACTGTATATGAGAAAAATATGCCTAGATAGATAGACAGATTGATAGATAGATAATGAACAGTTTGAGTTAGTTAGATAGATAGATAGATAGATAGATAATGAACAGTTTGAGTTAGTTAGATAGATAGATAGATAGATAGATATGAACAGTCTGAGATGAAATAAGTACATTAATAAAGTAGTTTTTTACTACTTTATTAATGTACTGATTTTGATTTTTATTTTGACTTAAAAATACTTTATTGTATTTTGAAATCTCTCAAGCATTTCTCGATTCTTTAAACATACATTTCTTATAAACAGGTGAACAAAATTCTTCTAAGTCATGGATAAATTTTATGAAAAATAACCGATATAATTCTGTTAATTTCTTGAGAACATTATATTTATATATTCGTGAAGATAATGAAAGAAAGTGGAGAATTTATTAATGACGTGTTTCACTGAGAGCGTCTGCTTCCTTTGATTTCTTCAGGTTAAGATAAAAGAAAGACAAAACTGTATGCATAGAAAAAGGCTTTGGGTTTTCTGAAGATGAGTGGGAGCTGCAAATCAAATTAAATTAGACTCTGCCTTACCAGCACCAATGTCCAGATTCAAAAGACTGTTTTTGTACTTGTTTGTTTTATCTATATTAGAATGGTCTGGTGTTTATTTATGTTCCCCACTTACCGTCCAAGATCACAAGGCATTTTTTCAGACTGTTCATATCTATCTATCTATCTATCTATCTATCTATCTATCTATCTATCTATCTATCTATCTATCTATCTATCTCAAACTGTTCATATCTATCTATCTATCTATCTATCTATCTATCTATCTATCTATCTATCTATCTATCTATCTATCTATCTATCTAACTCAAACTGTTCATATCTATCTATCTATCTATCTATCTATCTATCTATCTATCTATCTATCTATCTATCTATCTATCTATCTCAGACTGTTCATATCTATCTATCTATCTATCTATCTATCTATCTATCTATCTATCTATCTATCTATCTCAGACTGTTCATATCTATCTTTCTATCTATCTATCTATCTATCTATCTATCTATCTATCTATCTATCTCAGACTGTTCATATCTATCTATCTATCTATCTATCTATCTATCTATCTATCTATCTATCTATCTAGGCATTTTTTTTCTCATATACAGTTCTGTCGTTCTAACCGTAAGAAATCCAAGAGTGCAGACACTCTCGGGGAAATGCGTTGCTAATAATTTTCCACTTTCTCACATCATCTTCACTTTTATTTTGGATGCTATTACAGTGTAACCCGGATATAAGAGAGTTGTCGGGACCTGAGAATAAGTCTCTTATATCCGAGTTTCTCTTATATCCGGGTTTGGTCTATTTTGTTTAGGTAAGTATGGCTCTAATTTTGGACCAGATAAAATCTCTCTTATATCCGGGTTTCTCTTATATCAGGGTCTCTTATATCCGGGTTACACTGTATACATTCTCTAAACGCAAATTTATACATTTGTATAAATAAATGCATTTCTTTTTCCTACAAGGTAGAAAAGGAAAGCGAGATGAAAGGACAAACCATAAATTGTAAGAAAACAAAGTATGGTTGTCAACAAGAGAACAAACTCCGAATGCAAGCTGTGCGACGGAGATACCATTTGCCCGAGGTACGATATTTTTTTCTAATACTAACTGGCTAAATAATTACCAGACTGACAATATATACCGAAGTAAAGTCAAAGAATATAGCCAAACAAAAACTACTTAAAATATTACTGATGAAATTATTAGTATTATAAATCAGGTCATGCATTTATTCTCAGAAGGAAAATTGAGTGATGAGATTCAAACATTGACAAAAAGAAAGGAATTTTATTTCAGCCCCCAACGGCTGAAATAAAATTCCTTTCTTTTTGTTTAAATCACAGCACAAAGCCCTCTTGATATGCTTTGAAGTTTGTCAGTTGCTAAGGGGCTAAATAAACAGTAAATAAAAAGCTTTTGTGTTCTTTAGTCTGTGACCAGTCGACATATTGATCTGGATCGATTTTATGTATCAATTAGACAAAAAACCATGACCAGATGTTACATATTTGGCTAGAAATATACGACTGTCTTCCCCCCCATTATTATAAACTGTTTATCCTGATTGGTTCTCTCAGATTCAGTGAACTATGCTTGTAATATCTCTCTCTCTCTCTCTCTCTCTCTCTCTATCTATCTATCTATCTCTCAGACTGTTCATATCTATCTATCTATCTATCTATCTATCTATCTATCTATCTATCTATCTATCTCTCAGATAGTTCATATCTATCTATCTATCTATCTATCTATCTATCTATCTATCTATCTATCTATCTATCTCTCAGATAGTTCATATCTATCTATCTATCTATCTATCTATCTATCTATCTATCTATCTATCTCTCAGACTGTTCATATCTATCTATCTATCTATCTATCTATCTATCTATCTATCTATCTATCTATCTATCTATCTATCTATCTCTCAGACAGTTCATATCTATCTATCTATCTATCTATCTATCTATCTATCTATCTATCTATCTATCTATCTCTCAGACTGTTCATATCTATCTATCTATCTATCTATCTATCTATCTATCTATCTATCTATCTCTCAGACTGTTCATATCTATCTATCTATCTATCTATCTATCTATCTATCTATCTATCTATCTATCTATCTATCAATCTATCTATTACAGTGTTCATATCTATCTCTCTCCCTCTCTATCTCAGACTGTTCATATCTCTCTCTCTCCCTCTCTATCTATCTCAGACTGTTCATCTCTCTCTCTCCCTCTCTATCTATCTCAGACTGTTCATATCTATCTCTATTTATCTCGGATTGTTCATTTCTATCTATCTATCTATCTATCTATCTATCTATCTATCTATCTATCTATCTTTTAGAGTGTTCATATCTCTCTCTCTCCCTCTCTATCTCAGACTGTTCATATCTCTCTCTCTCCCTCTCTATCTATCTCAGACTGTTCATATCTATCTCTATTTCTCTCAGTCTGTTCCTATCTATCTATCTATCTATCTATCTATCTATCTATCTATGTCCCTTATTTCTCTCAGTTTGTTCATAACTTTCTCTCTCTGTCTATTTATCTTTCCATCTGCAGGTCTTTGTATTTGCTTAGTTTTTCACTGTAAGTAAAATTGTCCATTCCTTTTCTCGCAAGGCCCAGTGCTCTGATTACTATTGGTACAGTCTCAGTGCTCAGTGACCACCTTCTTTTAATCTCTTTCTCCAGGTCCTTGCATTTGAAAAAGTTCTTAATAATATTCACGGAGGTGTTTCTCTCAGATGGTACTGCTATCAGTACGTATACCCTTCCTGAATCTCCTGTCTTTTATGATAATATCAGGTCTGTTGGTTTTTATTTTCCTGTCAGTTTGAATTGGCATGTCCCAGAGGATAGTTACATCGTTATTTTGGGTGACTGTCTCTGGTTAGTTCCATCCTTGATTATGTGACAGTGATAGGATTTGGTTGCAAGGCTTTGGTCCTGAGCTGCAATAATTAGACCTGTCCCAGCTTTCAACCCGATGCTTCTATGATGTGTTTTCGGTCAGGCCACACCTGCTTCTTTTGTTCTTTTTAGGTGTTTGCCATGTAATGCCTTATCCTCCCAGTTTTTTTTGTAATTTAAATTGGACAAGTTGTTTTGCTTTCTGTTTTACTCATTTGGTGTAGATAGTACTCGCTTCGTTTTTTTCTGTTGGTAGGATTTCGGGTATATTAAGCTGTTTGTTGAAGAGTGCAGCTTTTTTGATGATGGAGTGGATTTGGTGTTTTACTATTTGTAGGAGAGGGTTATTGGATTTTGTGAGGTATGCTTCGAACCTGATTGTTGTAGTTTTTAAAGTTAGTTCTAGTTGGATTAGACCTCGGCCTCCTAAAGCCCTTGGTATGTACAGCCTATCAACATCTGATTTCGGGAGGTGGATCCTTATTTTGGTAAGCATTTTACTGGTCTTGATGTCCAATCCTTTAATATCATTCCACTTTCATTTAATAATGTTGAAGCTGTATGTTACTACGGGTACAGCTAAGGTGTTGATAACATTCATTTTATTGGCCCCATTAAGTTATTATTATTATTATTATTATTATTATTATTATTATTATTATTGTTTTTGTTGTTGTTGTTCCTTTGTTTCTTATTTCGCATGTATATTATATTCTGTATAAGCTTGACTTTTCTGTGGTGTTTTGAATCTGCGTATATGTTTGTAAAAAGAAAGAAAGAAAGAAAGAAAGAAAGTAAGAATGAAAGAAAGGAAGAAAGGAAGGAAGAAGAAAAGAAAGAAAGAAAGGAAGAAAAATGGAAGTAAGAAAGAAAGAATGAAAGAGGAAAGAAAGAAAGAAAGAATGAAAGAGGAAAGAAAGAAAGAATCAAAGAATGAAAGAAAGAAAGGAAGGAAGAAGAAGAGAAGAAAGAAAGGAAGGAAGAAAGAAAGGAAGGAAGAAAGAAGAAAAGAAAGAACGGAAGTAAGTAAGAAAGAAAGAAAGAAAGGAAGGAAGAAAGAATGAAAGAAAGAAAGAAAGGAAGAAAGAATGAAAGAAAGAAAGAAAGGAAGAAGGACAGGAAGGAAGAAAGAAGAAAAGAAAGAATGGAAGTAAGAAAGAAAGAAAGAATGAAAAAGGAAAGAAAGAAAGGCAGAAAGAATGAAAGAAAAAAAGGAAGGAATGGAAAGAAGAAAGAATGAAATAAAGAAAGGAAGAAAGAAAGAAAGGAAGAAGGAAAGAAAGGAAGAAGAGAAGAAGGAAAAGAAACATGAAAAAAGAAAGAAACAAACAAACAAAAGGAAGATAAAGGAAGTGATAACTCTCTTTCGTGTTTTTAATGTTTGCTTCGGTGATATAGTCTGACATATGCTAGCCGGAAATCGTTAGAATCAGTCATAAAAATTATCAAATACCATGGAATTTTGCATAATTAAAAGAAATCCGTGTCATAAAAACCTATTTGGAAAATGCTGAGGGATTTAAACACTGTTTTTTTTTCCATTTTCTTCCTTATTTCATACAAAAATTTATATGAAAGAAAATAATCCCAGTGTGAGAAAATGAAAAAATTCTGAGGAATTTCCGAAGATTGCCATAAGGTGTGGACTGCGCTTGTGAGAACAGATTTTGTTTTTAATTAAGGCAGGGGCTGCCAGGAATCCCTTCAATGAGTCTATTGGAATTTTTTCCAATCAATCCACATTTTAGAGCTTTCCACTTCTAGAGCCTTGTACTTTGATAGTTTTTTGAAGATCTTCAAAGATACATTACAATCTGCAGGGACTGCCATGTCAATAAGAAAGCACATTCTGTTCTTGTGGTCTTTGATCACAATGTCTGGGTGATTAGCTTTGATCGTTCTGTCTGCGTGTATTGTAAAGTCCCATTAAAAATTGTTACAGGTCCGATCTCTGTAACTGGGTCAGGATGATGTTCATACCATTTTCTTGCAGTTTCCTTCCTGTGAAAGTTGCATATTTTCCAGTGCAGATATTGGCCCACTCTATCAAGTTGAGTTTTATATTCAGTGGGTGCTAATACCGTGAAACCTGATAAAAGATGGTCAATTGTTTCTGGATATTTATCACAGAATCTGCATATTATTATTATTATTATTATTATTATTATTATTGTTTTTCATCAGAATATTTGCCGTACATAATTTGGTGGCATAATAAGATTTTATTAAGTAACTGAAGAAATGTTCATTATATTGTAAATTAATATTAGACTGAGTGTGAAAATTGCTCTCTAGTAGTTTGTAATACGTTAATAATCATCTCTAAGATGCGTCTCTGTCTTTGGGCAGAGTGTGCTCAGGGGCGGCTCCGTTGCAGGACAGAGTCGCAACTGAGGAAAATTATACTTAGTGGTGCCCAGCCCCTGGGTACAGCTGACCGAGGCTGTGCCCTCTCATTGCAGAAGATAGAGGGATCGGTGCTTGCACTGAAGCCAGCGCAACCAACGGTTGCGTGGGCTTGGGCAATTTTTGTTCCTAGCCCGGGTGTACGCGCTCGGGCTCCCCCACATTAAACCAATATTGTATCACAAACTGACCTTGTGGTGGCGTTGGTGGGGAGTTGATTAAATACAAATATTAGTCATAAATAGTTTCCGTTTTTGTTTATTAACTTTATTCGTCAAAATATAAAGTACAATAATATTTTATTCAATTCTATATTCACCTTTAATTGTAATGGTTCCTTGACACTTATCAGGGAGCTCTTCCGCAGGTATTGACATGACAATTTTTTTGATGAACTCTTAAATCTGTTTTTTTGGCAGAGAGAATATTCTCTATAAAATCATTTTGCAGTCATCGAAAAGGCAATCATCGGCTGTGGAAAGGTCAGATAAATAGAGTGGGTGGGGTCGAACAAACTAACCGAGTTCCAAATCTTTTTCCTATGCTATCCTTGTTTTATACCACCTCATATTTTCATGGAGAAAAACATTTTTCCTTGAATCCCATGTATACGATGCCATTGCCGTGCAAATACTATGGTATGTTAGTATACTGTAAAGTGCGTCACTGAAATCCGAAGGTACATTGGGATAGCCAAAGATGCTTTCCAAAAGCTAAGCAGACTACTAAGAAACAGAAAACAAAAACTTCGTTAGAAAAAAACAGTACTAAACTGTTATTTGATATCTGTTTTCCTATATGGCATTGGATGCTAGACAATCTTCCCAAAGATGAAGAAAAGACTTTAAGCGAGAGGAGTGTGGTTCTACAGAAAGATGCTGAGGATATCATGAAGGGAATATGTCTGCGACGACGAATTTTTAGAGAAAATGGAAAGAAAAGGAAAATTATATTTAACATCAGGAAGAGACAGCTAAAATTTGTAGGATACACAATGAGGAAAGAAAACTTGGAAAATCCGATACTCACCGGCCAGATTAAAGACAACAGGGACAGGAAAACACGCATAACATATTTAGTGAGATTGACTAAATTATTTGGTTTGCTTTGGTATGTTTTACGACATATCAACCTCAATGGGTTATTTAATGCCGACAACATTTTTAGGATAGATTCGTATGAATAGAATATGTATTCTTTGGTTTAGATTGGTTTGGTTTATTTTGTTTTACGACATATCAACCTCAATGGGTTATTTAATGCCGACAGCATTTTTAGGATAGATTCGTATGAATTGAATATGTATTCTTTGGTTTAGATTGGTTTGCTTTGTTTTGTTTTACGACATATCAACCTCAATGGGTTATTGTTGAAACTTGACTAATGCATGGAATAATAATGCAACACAAAATGTACTTAGAACAAAATGTATTGAAACAAGAAAGTGTACACAATATTTACATATAGTCTTTTGTATATTCCTGGGAAGACCGTTCCTGGAGAATGTGTTGACTAAGTCGCAGTCGGGCAGAGTCTCTAGTTGAATCTCTTGATTCGCCTCCCTGTCTTCCCGGTACCAACCATATTTATATCGTCGGTACTCCACTATTCAAATTAGGTGGATCCTACCATAACAGTTATTTAATGCCGACAATATTTTTATCGCTGGCAATATATATTTTTTCAAAATGTATTGCTCGTAATTATTTTACTATACAGCTGGTAATTTTTTTTCAAAAATGTATTGCAGGTAATAATTTTTCTTCAAAACTTTTTTGCTGGTAATAATCTTTTACAAAATATTTCTGGTATTAAAACCTATTTTTACACTTTCATGGTGTTTTGACCCAAGTTTGGGGGTTAACTATTTACCCATAGCTGGGACCCTAACACGTGCTAATACCCCGTGTCAGGGTGGACCTGCGAACACCAGCAATTGAGAGGTGGTTCCACGCTCCTCAAAGCCTCCTAATCAGACCTTGCTGTTGGACGTAGTTTATCGTCTTATCCAGGACGCGGATGTAGTTTATCGTCATACCCAGGACGGTTGACTAAATGGACGGCGGATCAGGGTTTAGGTGAAAGACAAAATTCATTAAGAGCTACAGCGGACAGGAAATTGTGGGGGGCCCTGATAGCTTACGCCCTGAGTGGATACGGCATATAAAAAAGATAGAATTGATGGTTAGGATGATCTATTAGTCATTATAATTAGTTCCTCAAAATGGAAATGACTTATGTCATAAATTAACATCTACATTAGTATAGTTATTGTGTTTTTTGAATTGCAGATAGATAAAGATTGCCATGGGTCGGAAGAATGGTAATGAACTTAAAGTAGAAACAAGATATTACGAAGTGATTAAGTGATCGGAACGCAACGAATTGTTGAAGAGAGATCACAATGAAAAGGGTATTTGAAAGCATTGCTAAGATCAGAACAAGAAAAAACACTGGATTAAGAATGTCTAAAAATGTGTTTTGATGAACATTAAAAGAGAAATTGGAATTCACAGCAAAGGAAATATTTGAAAAATCGGGTGCTGGGAATGTAAGCAGTGAGAAAAGAAGCAAAATATTAGGAATATTAAATGCAGGAAAAAAAAGAAGCAAATTAGCATTTGAAGTATACATCACAAAGAAAATCTATCTATCTATCTATCTATCTATCTATCTATCTATCTATCTATCTATCTATCTATCTATCACAGTCTGTAAAAATATATCTATCTATCTATCTATCTATCACAGTCTGTAAAAATCTATCTATCTATCTATCTATCTATCTATCTATCTATCTATCTATCTATCTATCTATCTATCCCCGTCTCTTCCTTATATATCTATCTATCTATCTATCTATCTATCTATCTATCTATCTATCTATCTATCTATCTATCTATCTATCCCCGTCTTTTCCTTATCTATCTATCTATCTATCTATCTATCTATCTATCTATCTATCTATCTATCCCCGTCTTTTCCTTATCTATCTATCTATCTATCTATCTATCTATCTATCTATCTATCTATCTATCTATCTATCTATCTATCCCCGTCTTTTCCTTATCTATCTATCTATCTATCTATCTATCTATCTATCTATCTATCTATCTATCTATCTATCTATCACAGTCTGTAAAAATCCATCTATCTATCTATCTATCTATCTATCTATCTATCTATCTATCTATCTATCTATCTATCTATCTAGCTAGCTATCTAGCTATCTATCTATCACAGACTGTCAATATTTTTTTTATCTATCACAGTCTGTAAAAAATTATCTATCTACAATCTATCTATCGATATATCTTCATTATATCTTTATATATATCTATCACTGTTAAAATCTATCTATCACAGTCTGTCAATATCTATCTACCTATCTATCACAGTTTGTTAAGATCCCTCTCTCTCTCTTTCTCTCACTCTATCTATCACACTGTGTAAAAATCTATCTTCATTATCTCTTTATATATATTTATCTATCACTGTTAAAATCTAAAACAGTTTGGCAATATCTATCTATCTATCTATCTATCTATCTATCTATCTATCTATCACAGTCTGTTAAAATCTATCTGTCGATCTATCACGTTCTGATATACATTCCTTTCTTCCTTCATTCTCATTCTATTTCCATTTCCATATAAGTATAAAATATATTTGCATACTGATTGCTAAAGTATAAATGTTTTGTATATATCTCTCTTATATCCGGGTTTCTCTTATATCCGGGTCTCTTATATCCGTGTTACACTATATATATATATATATATATATATATATATATATACAGTTTAACACGGATATATATATATATATATATATATATATATATATATATATATATATATATATCCGTGTTAAACTGTATATATATATATATATATATATATATATATATATATTTATATGTAACGTAAATCATTCAAACGAAAAACAAATACTGAAGCTAATTATACGGCGAGAATCACTCTCACAAACAATATTTACTAATAAAATACAATCAACTTCGAATCCGTTAATGAATGGTGTGATCCTTGTTCATAAATTCCGGGTTTATCAGGTCTTATTTTTTCTACGAGCCGGGCTTTCAGTCGTTCCGAACGACCATCTTCAGGTAGACATTTCAGTGTGTTTTTGTTAAATTCTGAGTGGTAATGCGACATCGAAAGATAGTGCGGTCCGAAAGAGAGTTTTTTTGGCAATGAGATATTGTTAAATGTAAGAATAATTTTGGAGCGTGCAGACGCAACGCTGAGGTTGAATTTTTTTAAAATTTGAAAAATTCGAAGTTGATTGTATTTTATTAGTAAATATTGTTTGCGAGAGTGGTTCTCGCCATATAATTAGCTTCAGTATTTGTTTTTCGTTTGAATGATTTACGTTACATAAATTGAATACGCACTACAAAATCGATATTAAAATAACCTGATCCTCGTGCGAATTTCCTGATAATACTGTGACATTTACTCTTTCTTACTCTTTCAAATTTAAAAAAAAATCAACCTCAGCGTTGCGTCTGCACGCTCCAAAATTATTCTTACATTTAACAATATCTCATTGCCAAAAAAACTCTCTTTCGGACCGCACTATCTTTCGATGTCGCATTACTATTCGGAATTTAACAAAAACACACTGAAATGTCTACCTGAGGATGGTCGTTCGGAACGACTGAAAGCCCGGCTTGTAGAAAAAATAAGACCTGATAAACCCGGAATTTATGAACAAGGATCACACCATTCATTAACGGATTCGAAGCTGATTGTATTTTATTAGTAAATATTGTTTGTGAGAGTGATTCTCGCCATATAATTAGCTTCAGTATTTGTTTTTCGTTTGAATGATTTACGTTACATAAATTGAATACGCGCTACAAAATCGATATATATATATATATATATATACAGTGTGACCCGGATATAAGAGATATTTTCCGTGTTACACTATATATATATATATATATATATACACAGTGTAACCCGGATATAAGAGAGTTGGCGGGACCGGAGAAGAAGTATCTTATATCCGGGTTTGGTCTATTTTGTTTTATTAACACAGGCTCTAATTTGGGACCAAATAAAATCTCTCTTATATCCGGGTTTTTCTTATATCCGGGTCTCTTATATCCGGGTTACACTGTATACATATATATATATGTCAATTTTTGTAGTGCGTAATCAATTTATGTAACGTAAATCATTCAAACGAAAAACAAATATTGAAGCTAATTATACGGCGAGAATCACTCTCACAAACAATATTTACTAATAAAATATAATCAACTTCGAATCTGTTAATGAATGGTGTGATCCTTGTTCATAAATTCCGGGTTTATCAGGTGTTATTTTTCCTACGAGCCGGGCTTTCAGCCGTACCAAACGGCCATCATCAGGTAGACAATTTAGTGTGTTTTTACTAAGTTCCAAATAGTAATGCGACATCGAAAGGTAGTACGGTCCGAAAGAGGTTTTTTTTTTTTTTAGCAATGAGATAATGTTAAATGTTAGAATAATTTTGGAGCGTGCGGGCGCAACGCTGTGGTTGAATTTTTTTTAAATTTGAAAAATGTGCGTTCTTGTACTGGAGAAAAGTGGCATGAACTAAATTGTTCAATAATAAGAGTAAATGTCACAGTTATTATCGGGAATTTCGCACTTAGGATCAAGTTATTTTAATGTCAATTTTGTAGTGCGTAATCAATTTATGTAACGTAAATCATTCAAACGAAAAACAAATATTGAAGCTAATTATACGGCGAGAATCACTCTCACAAACAATATTTACTAATAAAATATAATCAACTTCGAATCTGTTAATGAATGGTGTGATCCTTGTTCATAAATTCCGGGTTTATCAGGTGTTATTTTTCCTACGAGCCGGGCTTTCAGCCGTACCAAACGGCCATCATCAGGTAGACAATTTAGTGTGTTTTTACTAAGTTCCAAATAGTAATGCGACATCGAAAGGTAGTACGGTCCGAAAGAGGTTTTTTTTTTTTAGCAATGAGATAATGTTAAATGTTAGAATAATTTTGGAGCGTGCGGGCGCAACGCTGTGGTTGAATTTTTTTTAAATTTGAAAAATGTGCGTTCTTGTACTGGAGAAAAGTGGCATGAACTAAATTGTTCAATAATAAGAGTAAATGTCACAGTTATTATCGGGAATTTCGCACTTAGGATCAAGTTATTTTAATGTCAATTTTGTAGTGCGTAATCAATTTATGTAACGTAAATCATTCAAACGAAAAACAAATATTGAAGCTAATTATACGGCGAGAATCACTCTCACAAACAATATTTACTAATAAAATATAATCAACTTCGAATCTGTTAATGAATGGTGTGATCCTTGTTCATAAATTCCGGGTTTATCAGGTGTTATTTTTCCTACGAGCCGGGCTTTCAGCCGTACCAAACGGCCATCATCAGGTAGACAATTTAGTGTGTTTTTACTAAGTTCCAAATAGTAATGCGACATCGAAAGGTAGTACGGTCCGAAAGAGGTTTTTTTTTTAGCAATGAGATAATGTTAAATGTTAGAATAATTTTGGAGCGTGCGGGCGCAACGCTGTGGTTGAATTTTTTTTAAATTTGAAAAATGTGCGTTCTTGTACTGGAGAAAAGTGGCATGAACTAAATTGTTCAATAATAAGAGTAAATGTCACAGTTATTATCGGGAATTTCGCACTTAGGATCAAGTTATTTTAATGTCAATTTTGTAGTGCGTAATCAATTTATGTAACGTAAATCATTCAAACGAAAAACAAATATTGAAGCTAATTATACGGCGAGAATCACTCTCACAAACAATATTTACTAATAAAATATAATCAACTTCGAATCTGTTAATGAATGGTGTGATCCTTGTTCATAAATTCCGGGTTTATCAGGTGTTATTTTTCCTACGAGCCGGGCTTTCAGCCGTACCAAACGGCCATCATCAGGTAGACAATTTAGTGTGTTTTTACTAAGTTCCAAATAGTAATGCGACATCGAAAGGTAGTACGGTCCGAAAGAGGTTTTTTTTTTAGCAATGAGATAATGTTAAATGTTAGAATAATTTTGGAGCGTGCGGGCGCAACGCTGTGGTTGAATTTTTTTTAAATTTGAAAAATGTGCGTTCTTGTACTGGAGAAAAGTGGCATGAACTAAATTGTTCAATAATAAGAGTAAATGTCACAGTTATTATCGGGAATTTCGCACTTAGGATCAAGTTATTTTAATGTCAATTTTGTAGTGCGTAATCAATTTATGTAACGTAAATCATTCAAACGAAAAACAAATATTGAAGCTAATTATACGGCGAGAATCACTCTCACAAACAATATTTACTAATAAAATATAATCAACTTCGAATCTGTTAATGAATGGTGTGATCCTTCTTCATAAATTCCGGGTTTATCAGGTGTTATTTTTCCTACGAGCCGGGCTTTCAGCCGTACCAAACGGCCATCATCAGGTAGACAATTTAGTGTGTTTTTACTAAGTTCCAAATAGTAATGCGACATCGAAAGGTAGTACGGTCCGAAAGAGGTTTTTTTTTTTTTTAGCAATGAGATAATGTTAAATGTTAGAATAATTTTGGAGCGTGCGGGCGCAACGCTGTGGTTGAATTTTTTTTAAATTTGAAAAATGTGCGTTCTTGTACTGGAGAAAAGTGGCATGAACTAAATTGTTCAATAATAAGAGTAAATGTCACAGTTATTATCGGGAATTTCGCACTTAGGATCAAGTTATTTTAATGTCAATTTTGTAGTGCGTAATCAATTTATGTAACGTAAATCATTCAAACGAAAAACAAATATTGAAGCTAATTATACGGCGAGAATCACTCTCACAAACAATATTTACTAATAAAATATAATCAACTTCGAATCTGTTAATGAATGGTGTGATCCTTGTTCATAAATTCCGGGTTTATCAGGTGTTATTTTTCCTACGAGCCGGGCTTTCAGCCGTACCAAACGGCCATCATCAGGTAGACAATTTAGTGTGTTTTTACTAAGTTCCAAATAGTAATGCGACATCGAAAGGTAGTACGGTCCGAAAGAGGTTTTTTTTTTAGCAATGAGATAATGTTAAATGTTAGAATAATTTTGGAGCGTGCGGGCGCAACGCTGTGGTTGAATTTTTTTTAAATTTGAAAAATGTGCGTTCTTGTACTGGAGAAAAGTGGCATGAACTAAATTGTTCAATAATAAGAGTAAATGTCACAGTTATTATCGGGAATTTCGCACTTAGGATCAAGTTATTTTAATGTCAATTTTGTAGTGCGTAATCAATTTATGTAACGTAAATCATTCAAACGAAAAACAAATATTGAAGCTAATTATACGGCGAGAATCACTCTCACAAACAATATTTACTAATAAAATATAATCAACTTCGAATCTGTTAATGAATGGTGTGATCCTTGTTCATAAATTCCGGGTTTATCAGGTGTTATTTTTCCTACGAGCCGGGCTTTCAGCCGTACCAAACGGCCATCATCAGGTAGACAATTTAGTGTGTTTTTACTAAGTTCCAAATAGTAATGCGACATCGAAAGGTAGTACGGTCCGAAAGAGGTTTTTTTTTTAGCAATGAGATAATGTTAAATGTTAGAATAATTTTGGAGCGTGCGGGCGCAACGCTGTGGTTGAATTTTTTTTAAATTTGAAAAATGTGCGTTCTTGTACTGGAGAAAAGTGGCATGAACTAAATTGTTCAATAATAAGAGTAAATGTCACAGTTATTATCGGGAATTTCGCACTTAGGATCAAGTTATTTTAATGTCAATTTTGTAGTGCGTAATCAATTTATGTAACGTAAATCATTCAAACGAAAAACAAATATTGAAGCTAATTATACGGCGAGAATCCCTCTCACAAACAATATTTACTAATAAAATATAATCAACTTCGAATCTGTTAATGAATGGTGTGATCCTTGTTCATAAATTCCGGGTTTATCAGGTGTTATTTTTCCTACGAGCCGGGCTTTCAGCCGTACCAAACGGCCATCATCAGGTAGACAATTTAGTGTGTTTTTACTAAGTTCCAAATAGTAATGCGACATCGAAAGGTAGTACGGTCCGAAAGAGGTTTTTTTTTTTTAGCAATGAGATAATGTTAAATGTTAGAATAATTTTGGAGCGTGCGGGCGCAACGCTGTGGTTGAATTTTTTTTAAATTTGAAAAATGTGCGTTCTTGTACTGGAGAAAAGTGGCATGAACTAAATTGTTCAATAATAAGAGTAAATGTCACAGTTATTATCGGGAATTTCGCACTTAGGATCAAGTTATTTTAATGTCAATTTTGTAGTGCGTAATCAATTTATGTAACGTAAATCATTCAAACGAAAAACAAATATTGAAGCTAATTATACGGCGAGAATCCCTCTCACAAACAATATTTACTAATAAAATATAATCAACTTCGAATCTGTTAATGAATGGTGTGATCCTTGTTCATAAATTCCGGGTTTATCAGGTGTTATTTTTCCTACGAGCCGGGCTTTCAGCCGTACCAAACGGCCATCATCAGGTAGACAATTTAGTGTGTTTTTACTAAGTTCCAAATAGTAATGCGACATCGAAAGGTAGTACGGTCCGAAAGAGGTTTTTTTTTTAGCAATGAGATAATGTTAAATGTTAGAATAATTTTGGAGCGTGCGGGCGCAACGCTGTGGTTGAATTTTTTTTAAATTTGAAAAATGTGCGTTCTTGTACTGGAGAAAAGTGGCATGAACTAAATTGTTCAATAATAAGAGTAAATGTCACAGTTATTATCGGGAATTTCGCACTTAGGATCAAGTTATTTTAATGTCAATTTTGTAGTGCGTAATCAATTTATGTAACGTAAATCATTCAAACGAAAAACAAATATTGAAGCTAATTATACGGCGAGAATCACTCTCACAAACAATATTTACTAATAAAATATAATCAACTTCGAATCTGTTAATGAATGGTGTGATCCTTGTTCATAAATTCCGGGTTTATCAGGTGTTATTTTTCCTACGAGCCGGGCTTTCAGCCGTACCAAACGGCCATCATCAGGTAGACAATTTAGTGTGTTTTTACTAAGTTCCAAATAGTAATGCGACATCGAAAGGTAGTACGGTCCGAAAGAGGTTTTTTTTTTAGCAATGAGATAATGTTAAATGTTAGAATAATTTTGGAGCGTGCGGGCGCAACGCTGTGGTTGAATTTTTTTTTAAATTTGAAAAATGTGCGTTCTTGTACTGGAGAAAAGTGGCATGAACTAAATTGTTCAATAATAAGAGTAAATGTCACAGTTATTATCGGGAATTTCGCACTTAGGATCAAGTTATTTTAATGTCAATTTTGTAGTGCGTAATCAATTTATGTAACGTAAATCATTCAAACGAAAAACAAATATTGAAGCTAATTATACGGCGAGAATCACTCTCACAAACAATATTTACTAATAAAATATAATCAACTTCGAATCTGTTAATGAATGGTGTGATCCTTGTTCATAAATTCCGGGTTTATCAGGTGTTATTTTTCCTACGAGCCGGGCTTTCAGCCGTACCAAACGGCCATCATCAGGTAGACAATTTAGTGTGTTTTTACTAAGTTCCAAATAGTAATGCGACATCGAAAGGTAGTACGGTCCGAAAGAGGTTTTTTTTTTAGCAATGAGATAATGTTAAATGTTAGAATAATTTTGGAGCGTGCGGGCGCAACGCTGTGGTTGAATTTTTTTTTAAATTTGAAAAATGTGCGTTCTTGTACTGGAGAAAAGTGGCATGAACTAAATTGTTCAATAATAAGAGTAAATGTCACAGTTATTATCGGGAATTTCGCACTTAGGATCAAGTTATTTTAATGTCAATTTTGTAGTGCGTAATCAATTTATGTAACGTAAATCATTCAAACGAAAAACAAATATTGAAGCTAATTATACGGCGAGAATCACTCTCACAAACAATATTTACTAATAAAATATAATCAACTTCGAATCTGTTAATGAATGGTGTGATCCTTGTTCATAAATTCCGGGTTTATCAGGTGTTATTTTTCCTACGAGCCGGGCTTTCAGCCGTACCAAACGGCCATCATCAGGTAGACAATTTAGTGTGTTTTTACTAAGTTCCAAATAGTAATGCGACATCGAAAGGTAGTACGGTCCGAAAGAGGTTTTTTTTTTTTAGCAATGAGATAATGTTAAATGTTAGAATAATTTTGGAGCGTGCGGGCGCAACGCTGTGGTTGAATTTTTTTTTAAATTTGAAAAATGTGCGTTCTTGTACTGGAGAAAAGTGGCATGAACTAAATTGTTCAATAATAAGAGTAAATGTCACAGTTATTATCGGGAATTTCGCACTTAGGATCAAGTTATTTTAATGTCAATTTTGTAGTGCGTAATCAATTTATGTAACGTAAATCATTCAAACGAAAAACAAATATTGAAGCTAATTATACGGCGAGAATCACTCTCACAAACAATATTTACTAATAAAATATAATCAACTTCGAATCTGTTAATGAATGGTGTGATCCTTGTTCATAAATTCCGGGTTTATCAGGTGTTATTTTTCCTACGAGCCGGGCTTTCAGCCGTACCAAACGGCCATCATCAGGTAGACAATTTAGTGTGTTTTTACTAAGTTCCAAATAGTAATGCGACATCGAAAGGTAGTACGGTCCGAAAGAGGTTTTTTTTTTTAGCAATGAGATAATGTTAAATGTTAGAATAATTTTGGAGCGTGCGGGCGCAACGCTGTGGTTGAATTTTTTTTAAATTTGAAAAATGTGCGTTCTTGTACTGGAGAAAAGTGGCATGAACTAAATTGTTCAATAATAAGAGTAAATGTCACAGTTATTATCGGGAATTTCGCACTTAGGATCAAGTTATTTTAATGTCAATTTTGTAGTGCGTAATCAATTTATGTAACGTAAATCATTCAAACGAAAAACAAATATTGAAGCTAATTATACGGCGAGAATCACTCTCACAAACAATATTTACTAATAAAATATAATCAACTTCGAATCTGTTAATGAATGGTGTGATCCTTGTTCATAAATTCCGGGTTTATCAGGTGTTATTTTTCCTACGAGCCGGGCTTTCAGCCGTACCAAACGGCCATCATCAGGTAGACAATTTAGTGTGTTTTTACTAAGTTCCAAATAGTAATGCGACATCGAAAGGTAGTACGGTCCGAAAGAGGTTTTTTTTTTTTAGCAATGAGATAATGTTAAATGTTAGAATAATTTTGGAGCGTGCGGGCGCAACGCTGTGGTTGAATTTTTTTTAAATTTGAAAAATGTGCGTTCTTGTACTGGAGAAAAGTGGCATGAACTAAATTGTTCAATAATAAGAGTAAATGTCACAGTTATTATCGGGAATTTCGCACTTAGGATCAAGTTATTTTAATGTCAATTTTGTAGTGCGTAATCAATTTATGTAACGTAAATCATTCAAACGAAAAACAAATATTGAAGCTAATTATACGGCGAGAATCACTCTCACAAACAATATTTACTAATAAAATATAATCAACTTCGAATCTGTTAATGAATGGTGTGATCCTTGTTCATAAATTCCGGGTTTATCAGGTGTTATTTTTCCTACGAGCCGGGCTTTCAGCCGTACCAAACGGCCATCATCAGGTAGACAATTTAGTGTGTTTTTACTAAGTTCCAAATAGTAATGCGACATCGAAAGGTAGTACGGTCCGAAAGAGGTTTTTTTTTTTTTTAGCAATGAGATAATGTTAAATGTTAGAATAATTTTGGAGCGTGCGGGCGCAACGCTGTGGTTGAATTTTTTTTAAATTTGAAAAATGTGCGTTCTTGTACTGGAGAAAAGTGGCATGAACTAAATTGTTCAATAATAAGAGTAAATGTCACAGTTATTATCGGGAATTTCGCACTTAGGATCAAGTTATTTTAATGTCAATTTTGTAGTGCGTAATCAATATATATATATATATATATATATATATATATATACGTGTGTGCGTGTGTGCTGAACTAACATACTTAGAAAGAGAGAGAGAGTTGATTGACTTCTTTGCTCCTTTTCTGTATGATTCGTTCAGTTGCCGTCTTTTCATAGTCTGTTAAATGCTTTCAATTTGCTTCTGTCTAACCGTAACCCTGACTATTTAACACGTTTATTTTCCTCGGAAGGAAAACGGCAAAAAGTCGTTGATGAAACCAAACCGAGACATTCCCATTAAGTTGCTTTAAAACCAACTTGGAAAATGCAATTTCGATTTTCAGCCCTCATTCTAGTTCAAGAGACTCAAACAAACCCATTCATCTGGCAGTGGCCGGAGAAATGGCCTGTGGCTAATAGAGACGTTGTTGAGTCGCTGCCTAATTTGATCTCGCTCGAGGATGGCGCCATTTATGTTGGTAACTTTCTTCGTTCCAACAATGGAAGCCAAATTTCATTGAAACGCCAGGAACACCTTTGCTCAGACTCTTGTCAGATCTATATTTACTATATCTACTAAAGTTAGTCAAGTCTGGCACAAGGCCATAAAACATCCAGTAAGGATCAAGTTTACTACATTATCAATGGTCATTATTAAACGACAGTCTTTGGCAGGTATTTTAAGTATATGCTAAGCTTAGCACAAGTCTTCACTAGGAGAGCACCCAGCGAGTATTTATATCAGCAAAATCTTAGCTAACCCTAAACCTGACGGTAGAGAGTATTAGACATAAAGATGGGAACCTAAATAGCCTCGAGCGAAATTTCCTATTATTACAATGATATAAAGAGGACTCTAACGAATATTGGGATCAGTAAAATGAATCTTGAATTGAGCTGGAACCTAGCTGCTTAGATACCTCGCTAAATTGACAGTAACGAACAATGGATGAAATACTGAATAATTTCAATGAACCTACAATGCCACGCGTATTGTATTAAACCAACGTCATTGCTTTCGCTATCCATCCGTGAGATGTAAGTTCCACTCGAGCAGCTTCTTTCCACGAGACGCTCCTCTGTGGAATCGACTTCCAAGAGTAAGCTTCTCCGATCACTACAATCTTAAGCTAGTCAAGTCTAGGATTAGCCATTATCTTCCTCCATTTACGTATAAATTATGCCATTTACTCTGTGACCCTCTTCATCGAGGGGCTCTTGGGCCTTTTACAGGGGGATCATAATTGTCTCTCTCTCTCTCTCTCTCTATATATATATATATATATATATGAAGATATATAGTCTTAAAGTGTGCTATATTTATGGGATAAAGTGCTCAATATCAGAGATAGAGCGTGTGTAAATATAAAAGTGAACATAGAAGTCAACACTTAGAGGCGACAGTCTGTTTCATGCTAGATGTAATCATCGGGCCGATGATTACATTTAGCATGAAACAGACTGTCGCCTCTAAGTGTTGACTTCTATGTTCACTTATATATATATATATATATATATATATATATATATATATATATATATATATATATATATATATATATACACACAT